>OLKM01000242.1:239916-270949 GCA_900291075.1 Melanogrammus aeglefinus
GAAATAGAGAAAGAGGTAGGAAACCGTAGGTAGTAAGATATCCGGATGATTGCCTCTAAAAACCTCTCAGGACCCATGTTTAGTATATAGTTCTTGAAAAGGAATGAGGAAGACGAGAATGAGGAAATAGAGGAAGACGAGATGAGGAATGAGAGAGAGAACGAGTGCGGAAACAGAGAACAGATCACAGTAAACTGTTAAAAGGTTTTATAGGAACACACTGGAAACACGGCACATAAAAACGGTATAGAAGATATATATATATATTATATATGTGTGTTTTGTATTATAAAAATAAATGGATGGCCTTCATGCCCCTCTGCCAGTTCCCTGGTCCTTGGCTCTGGACCGATGGGCCGAATCCTAGCGATGTGTATTTGGTAGAGACTTTAGGCGATTTGAGGATACAAAAAACAACCTCTGGAATTGCTTGACTTGTTATTAAAAACCTACAACGACAACCACCTGAATAAAGATATCCAAAATAGACATTTAGAGTCGTGACACACCACGGAACATTAAACAGATTATGATATTAAATATAGAAGACCTTAATATGGGTTTATGTACAGGGTTATTATACTGACATACTGGAACTTGACGAAGCACAGCAGACAATACGTGTAGGTTACATCAACACTGCGGGACTCAGAACACGCAACCACGATACCACATCTGTGGGGGGGTGCGCTAGTAAGGCTCACGTGACACGACATCCCGTCGACAGATATGGACAGAGAAAGTATAGCATTATCCAAACCAGGGTCCCTCCATGGACCTTTGTAAGTGGTCTGATATCTCCCCGACCACCATCCCAGCAAAGGTCTCTCCTAAACTCCTGACGCGCGGGCTGATAGCTCCCGCCACCCGCTCCTCCCCCCCACGTGGAAGTCTCTCCTAGCTCCTCAATGAATGACCAGTTCATGTAGTCCAATATCCACCTCCCCCTCCCCGCCCCCCCCCACAGCAAAGGACTCTCCAAAGTCCCGGCCAGCGATCTGATATTCTCCCACCAACCCCACCCGTGAGGTCTTTCCAGGTTCCATCAGTGCAAGGTAGTCCTGATATCTCCCCCTCCTCACCACGTACCTGGGGTTCTTCTTTTGCGCTCCACAACGTCGGTAGAAGATCTTTTGATGTTCACATCGCATTTCTGGTGCTCTCGGTGTCGCTCGTAAGTCGGGCGCCCGCGAGCCTCGTCCATCAACCCTCAGCGTACCTCCGACTTGCTGAGCGACGACGAAGGGCTGCTGCACGTCCGACTTGCTGAGCGACGAAGGGCTGCTGCACGTCCGCGCGTCCAGCGCGTCCAGCGCGTCCACGGGCCCGCCCCCCACGTGCTCGCAGCTGCTGACGTGCAAGTACTGGGCGTGCTCCTCGCCATCCGTCTCGCGGTGGTAGAAGTAGTTGAAGTTGGACACGATGACGGGCACGGGCAGGGCGATGGTGAGCACGCCGGCGATGGCGCACAGCGAGCCCACGATCTTGCCGCCCGATGGTCACCGGGTGCATGTCGGCCGTAGCCCAACCGTGTGGTATGTGGTGACCACTGCCCCACCAGAAGGCGTCGGGGGATGCTGGTGAAGCTGGAGGAGGGGTCGTCGGCCTCGGCGAAGTACACGGCGCTGGAGAAGAGGATGACGCCGATGAAGAGGAAGAAGATGAGCAGGCCCAGCTCCCGCATGCTGGCCTTGAGGGTCTGGCCCAGGATCTGGAGCCCCTTGGAGTGACGGGACAGCTTGAAGATCCTGAAGACCCGCACCAGGCGGATCACCCTGAGGATGGCCAGGGACATGGCCTGCTGGCCCCCGCTGCTCTGGCTGGTCTGCGCCAGCTCGGTGCCCAGGGTGATGAAGTACGGGATGATGGCCACGATGTCGATCACGTTCATCAGGTTCTTGGAGAACACCGTCTTGCTGGGGCATGCGAAGAACCGCACCAGCAGCTCGAAGGAGAACCAGATGATGCACAGGGTCTCAATGATGAAGAAGGGGTCCGTGAAGGGGTTGGGCCCTTCGTCGGAGGAGGACGCCGTGCCGTTGACCAGGGTCGGGCCCCCCCGGGCCTCCTTATCGTCCCGGAACTCAGGCAGCGTCTCCAGGCAGAAGATGACGATGGAGATGAGGATGACGAGCACCGAGACGATGGCGATGCCCCGGGCGGGACCCGAGCTCTCCGGGTACTCGAACAGGAGCCACACCTGCTTCTGGAACTCGTTGTTGGGTAAAATCCGCTCTTCCTCCTTGATGAAGCCCTCGTCTTCGCGGAACTTCTCCATGGCCTCCTCACCCAGCTGGTAAAAGCGGATCTCCTCGGAGAAAATGTCGATGGGCACGTTGACGGGTCTCCGGATGCGACCCCCCGACTGGTAGTAGTACAGGATAGCGTCGAAGCTCGGCCGGTTGCGGTCGAAGAAGTACTCATTACGCAGCGGGTCGAAGTAACGCGTCCGTTTGCGCGGGTCCCCCAGCAGCGTGCTCGGGAACTGGTTGAAAGTTTTCAGCTGCGTCTCGAAGCGCAAGCCCGAGATGTTGACGACCACGCGCTGGCAGCAGCCGTCGCCTCCGCCGCTGCCGCGTCGTTCCGCGCGCGACAGGTGAGCGGCAAGCGCAGCTGTCTCCTCCAGCAGGTTGTCCACCACCGTCATGCCGCTATCCCACACCCCAGCGTCTCCCCCGCGGAGCAACTCTGCCGGGGTCTCTCCCCGGTCGGCGGTCGGCGGGGACGACGCGAAAGGCGCGAGAAAGTCCTCATCCATACAGGTGGTATCCGGGTGGAGAAAAGTATGGCGCGACCCTCTCTCAAAACCCCGGCTCCGGAGCGCTCATATGTCATCGCGGGAGTCGTCCCCTCGATCGGCGTGTACTCCCCCCCCAATCGCGAGGAGAAGTGATGCCCATCCGCGGAACGCACGTTTCTGTTTTGCGAACACAGCGTCTGTACCCGCCCACGGCTCGCGGGGGGCTGACGGAAGACGTCCAATTGGAAGTCGGTGCTTGGCTCGCGTTTTCTGTTCGGACCAACGTGAGAAAACAGCGCATGGAATGAAACCCTGAGACTGTTTTTTTTGTGTGTGTGTGTGTGTGTGTGTGTGTGTGTGTGTGTGTGTGTGTGTGTGTGTGTGTGTGTGTGTGTGTGTGTGTGTGTGTGTGTGTGTGTGTGTGTGTGTGTGCGTGCGTGCGTGTGTGCGTGCGTGCGTGTGTGTGTGTGTGTGTGTGTGTGTGTGTGTGTGTGTGTGTGTGTGTGTGTGTGAGTGTGTGTGCTCGCACCCGTTACACTCGCGGCTCACCCGTCTCGTCCACGCCTCTTTCGCTCGCGCGTGAGTAACGGCTCGGTCGCTCATTCATAACAACACAACTGGTGTGGTTGTGGATGCTGCTCATTATTGAGATCTCTCAAGAGAGAGAGAGAGAGAGAGAGAGAGAGAGAGAGAGAGAGAGAGAGAGAGAGAGAGAGAGAGAGAGAGAGAGAGAGAGAGAGAGAGAGAGAGAGAGAGAGAGAGAGAGAGAGAGAGAGAGAGGGAGTATAATGAGCTATCCATGGTGCTGAAACATGTGCGTCCTGTCGACACATCAATACGCGCAGGGAACTGACCTCCCAGTTCCCTGACCAAGAAACGTGCTCCATTTGAACCAGCCCCCCTGTCCGTACCCCCTGTATGAGGGTTTGAATGAGGTGGTTGCTGTAACACCAGAAACCTCATTCAAACCGTGGATCAGGAACGATAGAACGACAGACCCGATGAATGATAATCACTACTGCAGAACACGAAGGTGTGACGGATGGGCTTCAAACAGAGGTCTGAATGATTCGACTCGTTTAGGCCTGATATGTGATTAACATGTGAAATCAATGTCATTCATTATTCATGTTTCGATACGGGACTCATCAAGGAGAGAGCGTGTGTGTGGTTTAACGGAGGAGGGCTGCGGAGGTCGCGCTAACTCAAACGGAAAGTAATCCTGCGTTGCATTCTCCTGTGTTTTGACGGCGCTACACCTGCGCACGTCTCTCCTGTGGCCTTGGTTTGATGACGTTCGCTGCATCTTTCACAAGAGGACTCGTGGCCCCGCCATGTCTTGAAACTTAATTCGAAACACTTCAGGTATGAGAACAGCACGCACTGCTCTATAGTTCACTTATTAGTGCGGATAGAATCATGAAGAGGTAAATGCCGATGTCTGACTTCATTAATGCGAAGACACGTCGACATGCGATTATTGAAGGGACCATAAACAATTTAATCAACAGTACAAATAGTAATTTGTGGCTACCTAAATGATCACGTGTTGTTTATAGAGACTGTTGTGTGTTTCATACGTTTTTATATTGAATCCTATCATATTATTGATGCTGGATTAGTCAGATATCGCCATCATAGATTTGAAAATATATAGATGTATCTCAAAGGCTCTCATTTTGTGCTTGAAAAACAAAAGTTGGGAGAGAGTTGAAGGGAGAAAAGGAGGGGGAGATGGAGAGAGCGAGAGAGAGAGAGAGAGAGAGAGAGAGAGAGAGAGAGAGAGAGAGAGAGAGAGAGAGAGAGAGAGAGAGAGAGAGAGAGAGAGAGAGAGAGAGAGAGAGAGAGAGAGAGAGAGAGAGAGAGAGAGAGAGAGAGAGAGAGAGAGAGAGAGAGAGAGAGAGAGAGAGAGAGAGAGAGAGAGAGAGAGAGAGAGAGAGAGAGAGAGAGAGAGAGATTGGGAGACACCACAAACGACCCACACAGAGAGAGAAAGTGAGAGTGAGACATCTCGCCCACAAAACAGGGCGAGATGAAAGGATTCCGAGACCCATTTAATGACGGAGGTCCCCAGCGGGCCCGCCTGCAGATCTAGACCAGGTTATGAACCAGATCCGGTCCAGACCAGATCGGAGCACATCACAGCTGACGCAGAGTCTCCCTCATCCCCCACGGAAGAACGCTTCTGCATAACGAGTACCAAGTCCTCCGTGTGACCAGGTTCCGCCGCATGCATCCCATGATAAACACTCCATTGTGTGTGTTATTGTATCGCAGGCCGGGTGGCGCGTTGTCTCTGATCCGCTCTGCTCCCCGGCCTTCCCACTGGAGAGCGAAACGCTCCCGTTCTTCACTCCAGTTCTCTGGAGCACCGCTTACCATGACATAAGTCCGTTATGTCATTCTGGGATGTGCAGGTTCAGGTCATCGGCATCCCCTGGCACCCTCGATGTAAACGAGAGTGACCTCACAGATGACATCATCGCAAGTTTGCGTTCGTTCGATATCACCTCGACATATGACCAGGAGAAACTCTCCCTTTCCACGAGGCTCGGTCTCTCAACCCACTTAGTCGTCTGCAATAAAGACAGTATTCCTTGTAGGGACCGCAGGTTCGATTCCCACCTGAGGTCCTATATATGCACCGTGTCATTCCCTCTATTCTAATCTTCAGTTTACTCTTCACTTCACTCTCCGGTTCACGAAGGCAGGAAGAAAAAATGCAAATATGCCCAAAATACAAGCTCTCCCCTATCTGTATAACAGTTGACGGAGCGTAGAGGGTCAGATGACAAGAATAAACAAAAAAACAATAACTTTGTAAACTCTTAGTAGAGGGAAACAAGTCCCTCTTCCTAACATCCCATCCTGCCCCAGGCTCACAGTAGACCCGATCAATAAATGAGGAGAGATCGATCGGCCGTCCATTGGATGTGCTCCCCGCCTGAACACGATCATTACATATTCAGGCAACAACAGTCTTTACAAGAGAAGGTCACAGTCAGGGTCGCATGGCTGCTGGACTGAAACCTTCCTCAAGTTAGAGTGAGCACGGCTGTTCTCACATGAAGTTATGTAACGCATGTTATGTTACGCACTTATTGAATGTCGTACGTCCTTGCATTAAAAATAGATCTTGGCATTGTGTAGCAACTTTCCTAGCTATCTTGGTTGTATACGGGGAATGGGTTCACCTAACAATTGTTAGTGCTTGACACTTGGCTCTATGAACATCTTTACTGCACCGACAGCAATATATTGTTTCTATTTCTTCTCACAAATGTACTCAGCGGCTAATCACATTTTTGGCTAAATGCCCTAAACGTAAAATATGAAATGTAATATATTTTAACCACGTTACTTGATGTTGTATCAACAGCCATGTTTGTAAAATCGGCAGTCAATATTACGTGAAGCCTCTCTTTGCTGTCCTTTTACTATATAGTCATTTTGAACACGATGTTATTAAGCAATTAACAGTGGACTTATTTTAGGTACGTCATTAATGACCTGCTAGGGATTAGAGAGGCCTCCAGGTCAGGCGTGGGACTCTCGTGGCCTTTGAACCCAGACCACCAGGTGAAGGCCCAATCCCATTTCTACCCCTTTGCCCCTTCAAAACAAGGGGGAGGGGTAAGGGGAAGTGGTAAGAGCTGGAAATGGGATTCAGCCTAACACTATGTTCCCCCGACAGTGAATTGGTATGTTTGGAAAAAACGACGCTAGTGAAGTGTGATCGTATCATATGAGGATGTGTCGCTCTAGTATGAGTGTCATTGTTCACCGCCTCTTCAACAGGGGTGGGACATGCAGGGGTTAGCGACGACACTAGTGAAGTGTGATCGTATCGTATGAGGATGTGTCGCTCTAGTATGAGTGTCATTGTTCACCGCCTCTCAAACAGGGGTGGGACATGCAGGGGTTAGCAAGGGGATTCCATCCCTGCATCTCATCAATCACTATGGAATGTTCACACACACACACACACACACACACACACACACACACACACACACGCACACACACACACACGACACACACACACACACGCACGCAGCGCGCGCGCGCGCACGAAAGCACACATGCACACATACATGCACACACAGACACTAAACACGCGCATGCACACATGCAGGCACGCATACACCACACATGTACACACACATACACACATGCATCAGTTACATGCACACACAGACACTCCACTCACACATGCACCTCAAACGCGCATGCACTCACTCACACACAGACACACACACACACACACACACACACACACACACACACACACACACACACACACACACACACACACACACACACACACACACACACACACACACACACACGTAGTCACACACAACCAACCACAAATCAATTCCGATCTGTCATGCTATTATGCATGTGCATTTTAAACACAAACTTTAAACACATACTTTATGGGATGTGCCCACACCACAACACACACACACACACACACACACACACACACACACACACACACACACACACACACACACACACACACACACACACACCACACACACACACACACACACACACACACACACACACACACACACACACACACACACACACACACACACACACACACACACGTACACACACACACACATACAGGCACACGCCTCTTGAAGAGAAGATCCCTCTCTCCATTGCGGGTGATAGAAATGGTTCAGCACCACTCGTGCCCTCTGGGTTCCACGGAAGCGTCTCTATGATCATGTTTTATGATGTCACGGGTGACCCCAGGCGGCCCAGCAGCGGCACTCCCTCACCTCCATGAGTGATCCCTCTCCTGGAGCCTGGCAGTCGCCGCACGCCGCGCACACATTAAGACGTGATGCATGTCGAGTCACGACGACACCGCACGACGACACGCCAGCAGGGAGCAGTGAAGGTCACGGGCGAGGGAGGAGGAGATGGAGGAGGTGGAGGAGGTGGAGGACGAGGGAAGGGCGTAGAGGAGGAGGAGGTGGAAGAGGTGGAGGAGAGGAGGAGGAGGACGAGGAGGGAGGAGGTAGAGGAGGAGGAAGAGGAGAAGGAGGATTAGGTGGAGAATAGGTGGAGGAGTAGGTGCAAGTGGAGAAGGATAAGAGGTGGAGTAAGACGAAGAGGAGAAGGAGAAGAAGTGGAGGAAGAGGAGGATTAGGTGGAAGAGGAAGAGGACGAGGTGGAGAATAGGTGGAGGAGAGTGATGAGGGAAAGGCGGAGGACCCGGGCCACGAGCCTGATGGAGGATCCAGCCCGAGAGATTCCAGTCCCCCCAGACTCCCCCTGAACTGGTGGTTGCTCCAGGCCCCTCGAGCAGCCTCCAACAGGCGCCATCCATCAGCGGGGCTGAGCGGAAGGACTCCCCTGGGGTCTGGAGCTACAGTGTACGCTGTGCTGGAGGCCTGGCCCTGGGTACTAATCCAGGGCTTGGGCAGGCCCCTCCAGCACCTGAGGACCACGCATCACACCCCACCTCTCTGGAACGCTCCACTCAGCGCTCGGTACAGAGGCCCCCAACAGGTTAGATATGTACAGGCTGCTGAATGTTTAGGAAACCTCTAACAACCCAACCTTTGGAAAGGGGCTTTATATCGGTGGTTTCAGTGTCTGGTTCTTACCTTTGTTTTTAGTTATGTTTGAACTTTTGTATTTCTGTCATTTAATTTCTACATTAATTATGATTATTGCTATCGTCCTTGTAGGTGGTAGATGGGGTATTTGTGGGGTCGGTGGAGGAGGTGTTTGGGTTGGGGGTGGTGGAGGAGGTGTTTGGGGTGGAGGAGGTGTTTGGGGTGGGGGTGGTGGAGGAGGTGTTTGGGGTGGAGGTGGTGGAGGAGGTGTTTGGGGTGGAGGTGGCCTAGGAGGTGTTTGGGTTGGGGGTGGCCGAGGAGGTGTTTGGGGTGGGGGTGGTGTTTGGGGTGGGGTGGCGGAGGAGGTGTTTGGGGTGGGGGTGGCGGAGGAGGTGTTTGGGGTGGGGGTGGTGGAGGAGGTGTTTGGGGTGGGGTTGGCGTTTGAGCGGTGGGTGTAGATGACCCTGATGACCACCTCAGATGGCGGTACAGCAGTCAGAACGAGTGTCTAGGGGAGCCATAAGCAACTCTTGTTTCCAACGTAATCCCCGCGAGGGGAGGGCTCTACAGGCGCTGGAGGTGGGGGTCTTTTGGTGTGTTGGTGTTTGACGTAACTTCCGGTCTCGGAGCATTCATAGCATTCCTGTTCGTCTTTGTGATTGTGGCATTAAATTGGCTAGTCGTTGTTTATTGTTAGCTCCATTAGCCTCTTTAGTGAACCAGCCCGAAAACAAACAGCACAACTTTGCATTGTATTGCACGCACAGCAAGACCATGCAATGTATGGGTGTGTGCATGTGTGTGTTTTTTGTGTGTTTGTGTGTGTGTGTGTGTGTGTGTGTGTGTGTGTGTGTGTGTGTGTGTGTGTGTGTGTGTGTGTGTGTGTGTGTGTGTGTGTGTGTGTGTGTGTGTTGTGTGTGTGTGTGTGTGTGTGTGTGTGTGTGTGTGTGTGTGTGTGTGCGTGTGTGTGTGGTGACCGGAATAAATTAGCAATGCAATCAAGTGTGTAAGAGCATTTAAAATCGACGTAAAAACGACCTACGTGGTACAAATACAAAAAGGAAAAAAATCTCTTCACGGGTGCAGCCATTTTGTTGTAGAGACGTCAACACTGCTCTCGGTCTATTCTCAGATTTCCGAAAGATGACGACGAAAAGGGGGCGTGCCTTCGAGAAACGCCACAAGAAAGCTGGGAGATCTTCGACTTTTGACTCGGAAGTCATGATACTTTAACAGGAACGCACCATGAGTCTCCACATGCAATAAGCAAGCTGAGGCTACTGCAGGAGGTGGACAATCTTCAGTGTATCACTTGTTTACATTACAGATAATGGCTTGATCAATAGAGCTGGATATATGCCTTCACATACTGGGCTACAGCTTGTATAATGTGCAGTATATTGAGTGAATATGTAATGTATGTTGTTGTGACTACTTTACACACGGCTGTGCAGCACATATTGCTGAACCGCCTTTCCAATATTGATTGGTGTGGTCGGATTGTTCTCAGTTTGAATAGAAGCGTCCATGACATAGTGTGTCTCTCGTTTACATCAGCTGGTAGTTGTCTACAGTATTTGTGTTATCACCAACCTCCTCTCGAGGAACTGGGGGTTCAGTCTTCAGAGCTTGGGAGTGTGTGTGTGTGTGTGTGGGGGGGAGGGGAGGGGAGGGGGGGGGACCTAATTATATAACAGCCACACGCAAACATCACCATCAACCACACGGTGTCATTTAGTAAAGCCGCAGACGAGATCCTGGTTGCATTCATCAACATAATGTTTTCACAGGTTCACGTCGTCACTGAATCACTCTCCCACGTGTATGGAGGGGAGTGATCGGCCCATGTAGGACGGGGAGTGATGCACCTGGAGAAATTGAGTAGTGCTACCTCTCAGTAGAGTAGGAGCGGTGTTGTTGTGGCTATGGGGGTTCACTCCCTCCAAGCTAAGAGTTACTGGGTTTGATTCCCGCATTGAGTGAGTGAGTGTGCCTTTGAGAGGTATAGAGTAATCGTGTGTGTGTATGTGTGTGTGTGTTTGTGTGTGGGGTGTGTGTTTCTGTAAGCAAGCATGGGTTCGGCAAGTTCAGGTGTGTGTCTGGAGAGAGCTCGAGAGATCGAGAAAGAGAGAGCGATTGTTTACTTAGTATTTATGTGTGTGTGTGTGTGTGAGTACGTGTGTGTGTGTGTGTGTGTGTGTGTGTGTGTGTGTGTGTGTGTGTGTGTGTGTGTGTGTGTGTGATGAGTGTGTGAGAGTGTGTGTTTCTCTGTGTGTGTGTGTGTGTGTGTGTGTGTGAGAGAGAGAGAGAGTCTGTTTCTCATGTTTATGATTGTAAAACACAGAAGGGAGGTGTGTGCTGGTGCTGGCAGCAGGGCTGAGATTAACCGAAGCCTCAACCACTCCGTGAGGCTACCTGCCCGTAACCATGGTGAGGAGGGTGGTGAGGAGGGTGGTGGGGGGCTCCATTGTTCCAGGCTGGGGAATAGACGTTTCTGGATTCATCTCACCACCGACAAAATCCACGGCAGCACAACTCCTGGAGATGAACAGGGCACAGTACGCAATCTACACATTCAGTACACACACACACACACACACATACACACATGTGTATGCGCACAAAGAACTTGCATAACTACTTACATGCACACAACAAATGCACACACACACACACACACACACAAACTAACACAAGCACACACAACAAATGCACAAACACACATACCCACATAAACACAAACACACATAAACAGAAACACCCACACACACACACTAAGGAATAGTTTGATATGGAAATAAGTAGCAGGGGAAAACAACACCCCAGCTCTTTCCACCCGTGCTAAATATAAAGATCATAAATCGGTAACACACGGGGCACGTGTGTGTTTTACAGCAGCCCATGTGTGCGCTCACACGCCCATCCCATATGGGGGGGGGATAAACGCACAAACACTCAACAACACATGCACACAGAAAAAAACAACACACACACACACACACACAAACACACAAAAAACCAACACACACATGCACACACAAAACACACACACACACACACACACATACAAACACACAAAAAACAACATACAACAGTGAAGGCTGGCTGATGCCCGTGTTCGGGGCCGGTGTGCGATGGGTTAACTCTCCGGGGGGGGGGGGGGGGTTTAACCACCTGGCCCTCGCCCTCCATCTCATTACAAACTGCTTTTCAATCAGACGCCGGCCCCAGGTACAAGCTTCTTATTACGGGGCTGCCACTTCAGATTCACGGGCTTAACGCCTGAGTCCCGCCAGGAACGCCATTAAAATAACAATTACTTGAGCTAGCGCTAGCAGCTAACCGCTAACCCCTAACCTTTAGCAGCCAACTTCTAGCAGCTAACCTTTAGCTGCCAACCTCTAGCAGCTAACCGCTAACCCCTAACCTTTTGCAGCTAACTTCTAGCAGCTAACCTTTAGCTGCCAACCTCTAGCAGCTAACCGCTAACCCCTAACCTTTAGCAGCCAATTTCTAGCAGCTAACCTTTAGCTGCCAACCTCTAGCAGCTAACCGCTAGCAGCTCACTTCTAGTAGCTAACCTCTAGCCGCTAGCCTCTAGCAGCTCAGCACTGACAGTTCCAGAGACCCATATGTGTGGATTTAGAAGCTTTTAGTCCACTCAAATGTGTATCAATGTCCTAGAGGTTTCAAAACAGTTTCAAATATAAAACTCTGTGATATCGATTATTGACGAGGCTAGACAACGGCATCAAGGTTAGTTTACCGTCATTTTTCGCGGGCAGAACTGAGACTCTCGAGCTTCTAATATACATTAGGGCAACGTCAATATCAAATTTATCAAGAGCTTGAGGGGGTTGGTGTGCTGTGATCATCCTTCCTGACGTCCGTCCACGCGAGGCAAATATGTCCGCACCCATGCCAGCCCCAAGCCCACCCACACGGTAAACATGGAGGAAACATACACGAGGAGAACCAATATATACTCATAAAGCCCCTCATATCCACGGTGGTGATAGCAGAAGCCAACAGCCGAACATGACTGATGGTCTATCGGGCTCATATTGAATTAACAGAACACCCTACCTGTCATCCCCCCCCCCCCATGGCCCGGACGATATGGGCTGAATGAGTTAATAACGGTTGATGATTCAGTTAATGATTCAGTTAACGACAGTTGGCCTGTGCTGGCCCCGCCCCTCTCCCCACCATGTATGGTCAGGCCACGCCCCCACTTGTAGTAGTGGATTGGGCCTATTTCCTGATTGGCAGCCAATTTACCGCCTGTTTGTGAAGTCCTGCTGGAAGCAGCTAGCATGCTGTTCCCAATGGATTAATGGACATGATTGATGAAACAATTGCACCAGTAGAAAAAACAATCCTGCTAAAGTATTACCATTAGCATGGGTGTCGGATTGGATGGATTGCTATTTTTATTATCACCATGATACTTTAACGACTGCTTTTACTTTATCTATCACCGGTGAAATACACAACAGCAATGATGAATTGCTGATGACAAATATATCTAAATAATTCTTAATAATTATAGTTTTTTTTAATTTGCATTGTTCCAGACCACTTGTGTATGAACCCGTGGGCTTTGTCACGGCTGCTACGGCTATATTTATTATTTTCTACGCCTGGCCCTTGTGAAGAATACAGGCTCATTATTCATTTTTTATTAGAAATGGCATGACAGGTGTTTGTCTAATATATGCATATGTAATGCACACGGCAGGTTAACAAGACAGGTACACACACACACACACACACACACGGACACATACACACACACACACATACACATCCGACCCCCCCCACACACACACACCCAAACACACACACACCCTCACACACACCCACACACCCACCGCCACACACACACACAAACACACACACACACACACACACACACACACACACACACACACACACACACACACACACACACACACACACACACACACACACACACACACACACTCAAAAGACCAACCCAATCAAACGCGAGCCATTACCAAGTCTCTGTGTCTCTCTGTCTAAACGCTCCCATCGCCCCACAACAATGCTGTTGATTGAAGCCCAACAACAGACAGGAAGCCGGCAGAACACAGCGCCTCACATCAAAGCCTCAGCTCCTAATGAGGCGCACGGAGGAGCCTTTGAAGAGACGCCGGCCGTCACCTGGGGGGCCCCCCTCCACCACGGGGGGGCCCGGAGAGGGGCCTGCTAGCCTGGTCGTTCACAGCGTCTTAACCCCGGCCTCGAGCCATGGACCGCTGGATGGACGGCGACGCTGCCAGCGCTGTCGATGACTTCCTGTGGAGCGCCGAAGCCCCAATCAATTAGTTATGATTGGGGGCGTGGCCTGACCATGTTTGGTGGGATTGTTTTTACTACTGGTGCAATTGTTTCATCAATCACGTCCATTAATCCATTGGGAACGAGATGCTAGCCGCTTCCAGCAGGGCTTTACAAACAGGCGGTAAATTGGCTGCCAATCAGGGCATAGGCCCAATCCACGACTCCAAGTGGGGGCGTGGCCTGACCATGTTTGGTGGGGAGAGGGGGCGGAGCCAGCACAGGGTAATTCATCGAGTCATCAACTGAATTATCAACTGTTATTAACTGATTCAGCTCATATCGTCCGGGCCATCGGAGGGGACGGGCCAGCTAAGGTATTCTGTTAATATTTCAGTATCATCGGTGGGGACAGTTCGGGTTTTCAAATGACTATCAACTTTGGCCCAGGGTGACCTCTCTGTGCGGCTCCAATCAGATCGCCAGCTTTGGCTGATGTCCTGAAACCATCAGAGTCCAAGCGGCTTTCTTCATTTCTGAACCTCAAATCCATGTTTTATGCGTTCAGAGCACTGGATTATCGTCTGACGGCTGGCTGGATCCCCAACATCCAGAGCGCTTTACCACCAGGGTGACTTCATAATACTGGAGAGAGTTGTTCCCCCTCCTCCCCAGACTGGAAGCTAGCGCGGGTTGTCAGGTTGAGTGCGACATTACGTTTTGAGACAAGTGTGATTATTATATTTTGACAACGTAACCCATTGTAAGTTCATCCGCTAATGAATATGTTTGCAGTATATCAATGTTTTGTTGTGTGGTTGTTTTTATTGTTTGCAAATTATAAACAAGCCCTTGTGGCATCCATCTTTAGACCCTTCTGGGTTCGAAGCCGTCTTCCTCTTCCAGACCCCCACTCCAGGATTAACCCCTGATTCAGCCCGGCTCTGGTCGGGAGGAGCTCTCGAGGCTCTTCATGTCGGGGGGAGAATCTGGTCCCATCTCAGTTCACACAGTTTGTTTGTTTGCTTCCATGGCTGCAGCACGCTGTGTTTGAAAGCCAATTATCTTTATATCTGGCAACCCAGAGGTGCTTTGAGGATACTGGATCATAACACCGTCCAAAACCGGAAAAAAGGCTCCGACCCGACCCACATTACGCTGTAGAACATGCCGGCTGTAGTGTTGTTGTAGGAGAGTATTCATTATAGTTGGTTTCCCTAATCTCTGATGACATATCATGGTTATTTTATATTTAGTAGAGCTCTTTGGAGTCTGAATTTGAATGTAAAAATGGCGTTACACCATTGAGAAAAAGTGTCAGTGGATGGAGTTTGAATAAGAGCATTCCTCCTGTGTCTAGACATCATCAGAATGAATTTTTCACAGTAATTTATATCTACATATCTTCCTGCTTCGACAGTTCCAATAAATTACAACATGAACAATGTGAATAAAAAAAAAGATAATCATTAAGAATTATTTTTTCTTGATTGCTGTTGTATATTCCATTGGTGACAGACAAAGTAAAATAAGTCATTAAAGTATGAATCATGTTGACAATAAAAACAGCAATCACATCACCCATGTTAACGATAATAATTTTGCAAGCATTGGTCCTTCTTCCGGCGCGATTGTTTCATCAATCACTCCATGAAACCACTGAAGCCTGTCATATCAGGCAGCGGAGTCCATTAACAGGAGCCAGTGGATGGCGTTGGAGACAGTGGCGGTGGCTCTGGTGTGTTTGCGTTAGCCCAGTGATTCAGGGCGAGGAGAAACGGCACACACACGCCGGTCTAAGCACTCCACTCCATCAAAGGAAAGCCATTCCCTTGTGTCTCAGCTTTCAGCTGTGGCGGGGATACCGGGTGGAGGTGGAGAGACAGGTAGACAGTAAGACAGGCAGAGAGAGAGACAGTGAGACAGGCAGAGAGAGAGAGACAGGTAGACAGTGAGACAGGCAGAGAGAGAGAGAGACAATTAAACGGTAAGCCAGGCAGAGAGAGACAGGGAGACATTGAGGCAGGTAGACAGTAAGACAGGCAGAGAGAGAGCCAGTGAGACAGGCAGAGAGAGACAGGTAGACAGTAAGACAGGCAGAGAGAGAGACAGTGAGACAGGCAGAGAGAGACAGGTAGACAGTGAGACAGGCAGAGAGAGAGATAATTAAACGGTAAGACAGGCAGAGAGAGACAGGGAGACATTGAGGCAGGTAGACAGTAAGACAGGCAGTGAGAGAGACAGGTAGACAGTAAGACAGGCAGAGAGAGACAGTGAGACAGGCAGAGAGAGACAGGTAGACAGTAAGACAGGCAGAGAGAGAGTAACAGGTAGACAGTGAGACAGGCAGAGAGAGAGAGACAATTAAACGGTAAGACAGGCAGAGAGAGACAGGGAGACATTGAGGCAGGTAGACAGTAAGACAGGCAGTGAGAGAGACAGGTAGACAGTAAGACAGGCAGAGAGAGACAGTGAGACAGGCAGAGAGAGACAGGTAGACAGTAAGACAGGCAGAGAGAGAGTGACAGGTAGAGAGTGAGACAGGCAGAGAGAGAGACAATTAAACGGTAAGACAGGCAGAGAGAGACAGGGAGACATTGAGGCAGGTAGACAGTAAGACAGGCAGTGAGAGAGAGACAGTGAGACAGGCAGAGAGAGACAGGTAGACAGTAAGACAGGCAGAGAGAGAGTGACAGGTAGAGAGTGAGACAGGCAGAGAGAGAGACAGGTAGAGGGTAAGCCCACTTCTGTACGCTAGACCTCAGGGTTTCCCCAGCACGATATCTGGGTTACGGCGAGTCCTATTTATAACTGCTGTAGTCGTACACAGATCTTGTGTGGGCGTCGATCTGAGGAATATGAATATTTTAATGTTAGGACGTATTCTCTCTCTTATGGAGTAAAGGGGTCTCTGTGAGATGCCTCGTGGCACACTAACACCTTAACCAAAATCCACACAAAGAGTTCCCACTGTTTCGTTCATCTGTAAACTGATCCGTTTGAGTCCTGTCACATCATAGTGCTCACGACATATATCATCAGATCCTTTCATTTTAATTATTAATGTTTGTGTTGTTGTTTTTTTACTCCTGCTGCCATCGCTCGTGCAGAAGAGCCGCCTGTGAGACTTCCTGAATAAATAAAGGTTTAAACAGAAGGATACGATACGCTGACCGCTATTGGAACCTCTGTACTGAGCTCACGCCCTTCCTGACACCAGCGGGGTGTCCAGACGGGGCTGTATACTTCAGTAAACTCAGTTTGCATCACGAAGGTACTGTTAGGCAGGATGTTATCCAAGTGTATTCTGTGAGAAACGGCACAGCCCTTTGTCAGCTTAGTGAGTCGAATGCGCTTTCGGAATATGGTAAACAAACTGCATTTATGCAGCGCTCTTCTAACCAGCGGCCACTCAAAGCGCTTTATAGATAATATATAATATTGCCTCACATTCACTCATTCACGCACACATTCACACACCGACGGCGGTGTCAGCCATGCAGGGCGACAGCCAGCTTGTCGGGAGCAGTGTGGATGACGCGTCTTGCTCAGGGACACCTCGACACTCAGCTAGGAGGAGCCGGCGATCGTACCAGGCAACCTCTCGCTTACCAGCCAACCCGCTCCCCCTCCGGAGACACATGCCGCCCCCAGCATGCGTCCGTTTTATCTGTTTTGAGCTGACCGTGACTTTTGATGAGCTGATTTAGACGTTAGACCAGTCCCGGCTAATCCCGGTTTATCACTGACCAATCAGGCCATCCCTTCCGTGATTGGTTTCGAAGAACCAATTCGACATACTTTCAATCCCTGTGATTTTAAATTCTCAATGTCAGAGGAACATTGGGATGGAGGGGGTATAAAGGGAAGGGGCTTCTTTCGAGTTGTTTGCTTTTCAAAATCTGCGTCTCTTATCACTTGCTTGATATCTCATGGGGGGGTATGAAGGGGGCCGGGATCTCATGGGGGGGTGAGGGGGGGGGGGGGGGGGGTCCATGCCTCCCCCCCTCGTCACTGCCTCTCCCCCCCCCACCTCCCCCTGCCTCATGGTGATTAGCACCTCTCCGGCGGTGAGAATGTTCCTCTTGATGTGTTGTTGTAGCTGACAACAGCAGCCCCAGTCCTGGGAGATTGATCTGCTCTGACCCCTAATGAGGCAGCAGCCATACGGCTCGATCCCCTCAGAGGATCAGCAGGCATCAACAGGAAGAGAGGTCCTATACATCTACCAGGGTGCCCGACCCAACGCACACATGCTGCGCAATAAGGGCCGCCCATTGGGTTTCTCTTGAATGAATGCAGTGAACAGGTTGGATGTTGGTGGTGAATTTGGGTTGAATTCGGTTTGGGATGATTTCATGATAGATCGTTTCTGCTCATGAAAGAAAGCAAATAGTAATGAAGTAAACTGTTGTCAACCATTAAGTTTGAATTTAAGATGAAAGAGTACAGTCACACTGTCCCTCAATCTCTCTCTCTCTCTCTCTCTCTCTCTCTCTCTCTCTCTCTCTCTCTCTCTCTCTCTCTCTCTCTCTCTCTCTCTCTCTCTCTCTCCCTCTCTCCTCTCTCTCTCTCTCTCTCTCTCTCTCTCTCTCTCTCTCTCTCTCTCTCTCTCTCTCTCTCTCTCTCTCTCTCTCTCTCTCTCTCTCTCTCTCTCTCTCTCTCTCTCGCTCTATATCTCCAGCCAGACAGATGTATGAATTGATTGATCAAAGTGAATTGATTGACAGTGTCCCCAGAGTCACACTATCTATTACTTTCACTCTCTCTCTCTCTCTCTCTCTCTCCTTCTCTCTCCTCTCTCTCTCTCTCTCTCTCTCTCTCTCTCTCTCTCTCTCTCTCTCTCTCTCTCTCTCTCGCTCTATATCTCCAGCCAGACAGATGTATGAATTGATTGATCAAAGTGAATTGATTGACAGTGTCCCCAGAGTAACAAAGTACTATTAATTTTGACCGGTCACTTTGGCCGGTTGAATCGGTGGGTCATTCACACTGCTATAAAGCCTCTGTGTTAACTCAGCCTCACCAGTTTTCCTCGGAATCATTCCCCTTCGCAGCCACAGGAGGGCAGGGCATGGGTGAGCAAGGAAGTTCTGTCGCTCTCTCGCTGAGGGGATGTGGAAAGTCATCTGAGGCACGTAGTCCCCCTTCTTAACGTCTTCAGCAGAAGACCCCCCCCCCCCCCCCCCCCACACACACACACACACACACACACACACATCCCTCTTATGCACTTACTGTATGTTGAACATCCTGGTACTTTAATGTACGCACTTATTGTAGTACGACCTGGCAGATAATGTACGCACTAATTGTATGTTGAAGGTCCTGGCACTTAATGTGCACAGTTAAAATACTACTTAACATCGTGTAGCATCTTATCCTAGCTATCTTTGTTACCCACTGTTAGTGCTTGGCACTTGGTTCTATGAACATCCTAACTGTACCGACAGAGATATATTGTTGTTTCTCTTTCTTCTGACAAATGGACTTTTTCTAAGTCGTTTTGGATAAAGGCGTCTCCCTAAATGTAAATGTAAATTTAGGACCATAAAAGGAGTGCAGGTATAAGATGTCAGGTGACGCTTTGGAACTTGATTGGTTAATAATCACATGGACATAGGTATAAAATACCAGCACTATTCCAATGCACAGGTTAACCCGTGGTAATGTATGAGCTGGAAGGAGCCAAGGATATGAACTGTGACCCTTCCGTTCTATAATTTCATGGAAAGGTCAAGGGTCACACGGAGGAGTCATGCAATTCAACACACACACACACACACACACACACCACACACACACACACCACACACACAACCACACACACACACACACACACACACACACACACACACACACACACACACACACACACACACACACACACACACACACACACACACACACACACACACACACACACACACACACACACACACACACACACACATGCATATACATTGGCTATGCATTAAAGATGATACTGAGGAAATTGCTATCCCTCCCCAACTGTGTGTGCAAACACATTTTACTATTGTGTGGCAAGTTATAAAATATATATATCGATAGTAAGTTTGCCTTGCATATACATTGGATATAAGATGATATTGAGGAAATTGCTTCATACGTGATGCACACGCATACACACACACACACACACACACACACACACACACACACACACACACACACACACACACACACACACACACACACACACACACACACACACACACACACACACACACACACACACACACACACACACACACACACACACACACACACACACACACACACACACACACACACACACACACACACACTAACACACACACCGACATACACACACACACTAACCACACACACATACGCACACATTCACACACACACACACACACACACACACACACACACAGACACACACCAACCCACCGACCCGGCCAACCCCCCCACAAACACACCCCCATTGCCGTGAATAATAATTAATGTATCCCAAGATGCTTATAAAAACACATCAAACTGGCTTCCCATGTAATACCTCCCAGAGTACAATGTTGACTTGTCACTCTACAAAAACAAAAACCCCGATTTTTTTTCCCTGTCGTCCCAAAGTGTACGGGTTGTGTGTGTGGGCCTCTGAGTGATGGATTCACTGACTTCACTAACAGTCGGCCGGCCGTTAGAGGCTGGGAATCGTGTGGCTCCTCAGCTCAGAGATAAGGATGTGGTATTATGGTGTGATGGGACCCACACCAGTGCTCGTGGTTGTTTTTCATGGCATGGAGACTCAGGGAGCCAGGGAGAAGCAATCAAACCCGAGCACGCCCGCGATGATCCATCACTCGTTTCGGAAAGGCTCGCACGCCCACCTGAGGGCTCTGCACCTCGTCCGTCTCTGACACGATGGAGACGGACGTCCCCCCGGCTGAAGACCGCCGCAATGTCAACAGCACAGCGTCCGTAGCCCGGGATCAGAGACACACACGGGAAATGACTTCATAGCCGCCGCAGAGGAAGAGAGAGAGAGAGAGAGAGAGAGAGAGAGAGAGAGAGAGAGAGAGAGAGAGAGAGAGAGAGAGAGAGAGAGAGAGAGAGAGAGAGAGAGAGAGAGAGAGAGAGAGAGAGAGAGAGAGAGAGAGAGAGAGAGAGAGAGAGAGAGAGAGAGAGAGAGAGAGAGAGAGAGAGAGAGAGAGAGAGAGAGAGAGAGAGAGAGAGAGAGAGAGAGAGAGAGAGAGAGAGAGAGAGAGACAGACAGACAGACAGACAGACAGACAGACAGACAGACAGAGATAGAGAGAGGGGGGGAGGGAGACAATAACAGAGAGGGAGACAGAGAGAGAGAGAGGGAGGGGTGGCATAGACAGAGAGAGATAAAGATAGGGGGAGAAAGATGGAGAGAGAGGGAGAGAAGGGGAGGGGAGAGACAGATTACAGAGAAAGATGGAGCACGACAGTTGGAGAGAGAGAGCTGGAATAGAGAGACAATGGGCGGGAGAGGACGAGCGTGAGAAACACAGACTCAGACAAAGAGATAAGAGACGAGGAGAGAGAGAGAGAGAGAGAGAGAGAGAGAGAGAGAGAGAGAGAGAGAGAGAGAGAGAGAGAGAGAGAGAGAGAGAGAGAGAGGAGAGAGAGAGAGAGAGAGAGAGAGAGAGAGAGAGAGAGAGAGAGAACCAGTGAACAGGAGAAAGAGAGACAGGCACGACGAGACACTAATGCTTTTGGCTGAGGCGTATCTACGTATGTCCCTCGGCACGGAACATAGCTGGGGAACTCTGTGGGGGCCACTTGGGCTAGAAAACAGGACTAATTACACAGGAATGTCCCTCTGCCTCCCCCAGCGGCCATCACCGAACAATGAACAAGAAGGGGGGGGGGGGAAAGGTATCAGGGGGGGGGGAGAGAGGAAGAGGAGGGGGAGAGAAGGGGGGGAGGAGGAGAGAGGGGGGAGGGAGGTAGAGAGGAGGAATGGAGGAGGAGAGAGAATGGCGGAGGAGGAGGGAGAAGGAGGGGGGGGAGAGAGAATGAGGGGAGAGGAGAGAGAGAATGGGGGGAGGGGGGAGAGAAGGAGGGGAGGGGGAGAGAGAAGGAGGGGGGGGAGAGAGAATGGAGGGGAGGAGGAGAGAGAAGGAGGGGGGGAGGGGGGAGAGAGAATGAGGGGAGGGTGGAGAGAAGGAGGGGAGGGGGAGAGAGAGAAGGAGGGGAGGGGGAGAGAGAAGGAGGGGAGGGGGAGAGAGAAGGGGAAAGGGGAGGAGAGGGACAGATTACAGAGAAGGGGGAAAGGGGGGAGAAAGAGAGAGGAGGAGGGGAGAGAATGAAGGGAAGGGTGGAGGAGACGATGGAGGAAAGAGAAGGAGGGAAGGGGGGAGGAGGCGAGCGAATGAGGGAGGAGGAGAGGGAAGATAGGACAGGCCTCCAGGGAGAGCATGAGTCGGTTGTCGGTGCTGCTGATGGAGCTCAGATGCTCCGCCCCTCCACCAGGTTTGAGGGGTTGGGGGGGGGGGGGGGGGCTCCACACCTCGAACCACCGCACCCCCGTCTTGCGCCCGGGTGTGGATCCCAACGCCGCTGAGCCGATAGCACAGGTTGTGGAGGCAGAAGATAACAATGTTCTTCATGTTTCTGTTGACATTTCCAGGAGAGAGACGGAGGGAGGAAGAGGAGGGAGGAGATAAGAGGAGGAGGAGAGAGGAGGGAGGAAGAGGAGGGAGGAGATAAGAGGAGGAGTAGAGAGGAGGGAGGAGGAGGAGAGAGGAGGGAGGAGAGGAGGAGGAGAGAGGAGGGAGAGAGAGAGGAGGAGAGAGAGGAGGAGGGAGGGAGGAGAAGAGGAGGGAGAAGAGAGAGGAGAGAAGGAGGAGAGAGAGAGGGAGGAAGAGGAGGAGGAGATAGAGGAGGAGGAGGAGAGGAAGGATAAGGAGGAGAGGAGAGAGGAGGAGAGAGAGGAGGGAGGAGGAGGAGAAGGAGGAGGAGAGAGGAGGAGGAGGGAGGGGAGAGAGGAGGAGGAGAGAGGAGGGAGGAGAGAGGAGGAGGAGAGAGGAGGGAGGAGATAAGAGGAGGAGAGAGGAGGGAGGAGGGAGGAAGAGGAGGAAGGAGGGAAGAGGAGGAGGAGAGACGGGGAGGAGGAGGAGAGAGGAGGGAGGAAGAGGAGGGAAGGAGATAAGAGGAGGAGGAGAGAGGAGGGAGGAGGAGGAGAGAGGAGGGAGGAAGAGGAGGAGGAGAGAGGAGGGAGGAGGGAGGAGATAAGAGGAGGAGAGAGGAGGGAGGAGGAGGAGAGAGGAGGGAGGAAGAGAAGGAGGAGTAAGAGGAGGAGGAGGAGGGAGGAGAGAGGAAGAGGAGAGACGGAGGCGAGACGAGGCGAGGAAAGAGGAGAGGGAGACGGGGGCGAGACAAGGGGGGAGGAGGAGAGAGAAGGAGGGAAGAGGAGAAGGAGAGAGAAGGGAGGAGGAGAAGGGAGACGGGGGAGAGACAAGGGGGGAGGAGGAGAGAGGAGGAGGGAAGCGGGGGATAATAATGATAATAAATTATAGCAATCACTTTTAGTTGCAGCACCTTTCATCAAACCTAAGAACGTTTTACCTAATGAAGGGGGTAAAAACCCACACAGGCTTACCACAGTTACCACAGTAATGGTGGTCGGCAGGTCTCGCTTAATAAAGATGGCTCTGTTTAAGGCTGTTTTTTAGACCCTGGTTTCAGATTCCAGATCGAAAACACGTTTACTATTGCTAAGTTGCTCCAGAGTTCCTGTGAGCCACTGACACTAACGCACACACATTCAGTCTCGGGGTCTCGCCAGCCTCCCAGCGGCATTCAGGGGGTGAAGCTAACTACAGGAAGAACTCCTCCTCACCGCCACTCCTCGTTTCGGCCGCCCTGGGTTCCACTCGGGGGAAATGTCCCCCGGCAAATCCACGAATATTTGATCACAGCCACAATTTCAAAAGGGGTGAAAGGTCAGCCAAGCCTCTAGGTTGAGGCGCTAACTCTCCCCTCCGCTGTGCTCGGGGCCTTCCCGCTATAATGGGAGCCCACCTGGAGGGGCCAATCAGCTCACTAGCCCCCCCCCCCCCGCCGCCTCCCCCACACACACACACCCTCCCGCCATATTCGATTTTGAGGCAATGTGCTAGTCAGCGCTACGTGCTGCTCACCGCTAACGACAGCCATTGAAGCTCTGTTGATATTTCTCTTTATTCACTGTTGTTTTTAACGGTGGGACTTTTGGTATGGGATTTGGTTATTTTAAAATATAGGGTTTATTGTTTGGCGTGACACATACTCAACAACAGTAACTACCGAAAACACTAGATGTAATTGTGTTTTCATAGATTGATATAAACATTTTTTAAGATGTTTGTTGAGAAGATTAAATTGAACAAATATTTAAATCATGACTCACCCAAACTAGGATATTTGGAGTATTATTGTCAGTGTTTGATACATTTCCCCATCAAACATAATCTCTTTTATTTGCTCTTCAAATACCCCAGAGCTTTGCAATCAATCTGTGGCCTTATAAAGCAAACAAAATGGCGTCACCACATTCTTCTTCTGACCGCAGAGACTAAGACTTCTGTTTATTGGCCGCTTGTTTCACTGGAGCTCAAAAGTGAGCAGTGCGTGTGTGTTTTCCTAAACACACTGACATTTGCCGACATTTGAGTTGTGCACAAGGGAAGTGGCATTTGAGTGGATGTGCATGTAGTGAACTACTATCTGAAGTTGTCATCGTTATGCTAACACATGCAGAGATTATAGTTTTTTATCTTGAACACTTGTGAGATTTTAAAGCCTACATTAAACTGTTGTTTACCAGTCTTTGGAAGCAATCAGAGACATTTCCGGGATTAAGTAAGAATATGGAAAAACTCCAAAAAAACACTTAGCTACATCCCATTCCTAGCCTTCTCTCTCACTCCAGGCGTAAATGGGATTTGGGGATTTCTCATTGGTGTCAGATTTTCAATAAGGTCTTATGATATGTTGGTTTGCATTCCAATCGACAGTGAAACATTCATAGAGCTCTCTTTGAGCGAACGTCACGTACCCACGTCTCCCCGGCCAATCGGATCGTTTCCTGCCGATGTGTCACCAACAACCAACCGACATGAACTTGACATCGGGTCATCGCCATCGTGGCAAACGGGCGGTCTGGAGCTTTGCCTAAAAACGCAGATAGAGTGTGTTGTAGGGTAGAGGGTATCTTGGTGGAGATATTGTTGTGAGATGAAGATTGTTGTGGGGTGGTGAGTGACATTGGGTGGATTGTGTAATGGGTTAGTCAGTGTCACGGAGTACAGATCGTAACAGTCTGGATAGTGTCATGGGTTAGTCACGTGTCCAATTCAATGGCATAGACACAGGTGACGCTGGTAGTCGTCATGGGTTAAGTTCAGTGTCACCAAGCAGCAGAGGCTGTCACGGGTAAAGGCTGTCTTGGGTTGGTGAGTATTGTGGCGTAGAGAATGTCGTGGGCTGGAGAGTGTTGTTGGCCCAGACTGGCCCAGAGGCAGGCTGTGTTCTCAGGGAACACGCCAGGGTCTGAAGGGGTATTTAGGGCGTTGATCCGCTGGCTGGGAGGGAGCAGGGGTTTAGTGAGGCTCTCCGGGCGGCAGACGGGGGACACGCACGGCAAGGCAGGAATCTGTGAGCTGCTGGCAGCTCCCTCTGGCCGGAGACCATGTGTCAGGAGACCAAGGTGGCACCGCGCACAAGGAGCACATTTATGAATGGAAAAACCCAAAAGGCTGGTATTTTGGGCAATGGCTATTTCCAACACAGACCTGTAACCTCGGGGTAGAAGGACCAGGAGGATATAATGGTGACTCCCATCTTAATTGTGCTGTTTTCAATCCTTTGTGGCCACATTCTACCTGGAAGCATCCTTGAGACGAGACAGTTTATCCCTACGTGCTCCTAAATGACATGTCTCTCAGAAAGTCATGTTGGATTGAAGCATCAACTAAATCGACTCAATAGTAACTAGTACACATAATATACATGCCAGCAGATTAAAATATTAGGAAAAGAAGGATTTTGCCCAACCTTGACGTGAGGTGGCTATTAAACAAGTCCCCAGCTGTCAACAGTGACGTCCTATTTAGGCAGACCGCGTCCTACTGACAGATATCTTTCTAAACAAACACTGCGTTAATATATTGAATCACCAGATCGTTACGCAGCTGCCTACACAGATGTGCTCAAATCTGGGTGAGTCACAGCAGCACACAGGACACAGACGTACAACAAATGGACGTGCATGTTGTGCTATTTTCCTAAAGTCTGACTATACTGGTTGTGAATCTAATTGATAAAATCCAGCGAGGTCTCTCGTGATTATGTTGTATGAATCCGAGCCAAAAGGTTTGGGTGTTCAAACCCTGAGTTCTGGGTTGAAACCTGCAGACACCCTTGAGCAAGACGCCCTTAGCCTTACCTTCTCCTGAATGACAACACATCTCTGTAGTCTGTGGCTCAAAGCTACAAGGCAACATGAAGAAATATTAAAACCTAAATAGATCTGCTCGAGCATAACTCAACAGCAGCCAAAGTATTTGTGAGGAGAAATGTCCTGTTTAACATAGAAACAGAGTTTCACATAGGAAGGATTCTGGAGGCGCAGTAATAACGGCATGTAATGGCCACATGCGTCATGGGACCGTTGAGACAGTAATGTACGTTTTTTATGAATGCAATCGAACGCCTTGGAGAATTTCCAAGTGGCACACACAAAGACTCAAACAGGCTGACATGGGCAACAAGCTAGGAGATTTGCAGAATTTTTCCACGCAATGAGAAATCTAAGCCGGGCGGAGAAACGATCCTTTCTGTGCGAGACAACCCGGTCATTGTGTGTGTTAGGACTTACGGGAGTCTCTTTCTGAGAGCTGAAAGGCTATCTGGCTACTAGCCCCAGGGCAGTTGCGCTGGAAGGCCGCCCTGCGCATCTGCAGGGTAGAGGGCCACGTAAGAGGGTGAAGAAGAAGGTCACCGCAGGGTAAGGGTGGGTCATCGGGCGGATGTTTAGCCGGGTTTAGCTGGTGGTCCTGAGCTGCGCTCCCTTAGATCAGTTGTTAGGTCAGGTGTTCTGCTTGAGATAATCTGACAGGGCGGCTCACAACCCTTTGAACGCCTGCCTCTCTCGGCTCCCTTCACCCTTCCTTTCTTCCATTCCTCTCCGATGTTGTTGTAGGAAGCGACAGCAGAGAATCCTCGGGTTGAGGAAGAGGATTTAACTCGGTCAGCTTTGCTGCTTAACTGTGTTTTAGGAACCGGGATTATCCTTCGAATGTACCCGCCTTTTGGAGCGCTATAAAACTCATTTTATAGCGCTATAAGTCTTGAGATCTTAAAGGCCGCCCGTTTTTCACATACTATGCTAATGTAATCTAAGAAAACTCTCTGGTGGACACACTCCCTCAGACACATAGCACAGCCAAACCTTATAAGCCTGATGGCCCGTTTTCCAAGCACACTTTACTTTTGAAATACACCACCATGATCGCTATGTGAATTGACGGAAGAGGGGAAACCGAAACGACTCAACATGGAAATACCGACCCTTACCTATCTACAGATGAGCTCGCCAAGTTATTCCAGGTATCTAATACTCCAGTTTCCTGCCTTGTTCCCGCCAAGCCCAAAGATCCGTAATCTCACTGGCTTCAGCTGGCGGTTCTTGATTCCATCGTGTCGGGCCTGAGGGGATAAGCCACAAAAGATGTAAAAACAATTGGATTCAACTAGAAGTCGAACATTTTTTTTATGGAGAGGCAAGGATTGTTCAATGGCATCTACATAGAAAATAATCTTCCCACCTGCCAGACGAGATCCCAGTTTCACATACACTAAGTAGCTCTCAAAGATGGCAAATAGTTAGTAACACAAGTCGCAGAATCCAATTGTTTTCGGCATGTAATTTTCCTTTTCAATATAGGTAAACGACATATAAAATATACTGACAAACATATGGATATCCAAAAAAGCAACCAACACACTTTAAGTTGCCATACCCCAAAAAAAACAACCCGTGATGCTGAACTTGAACCATAACAAACCCTACATCACGTGAAATATCACAAAATTCAATCACTCTCAGCAGTAAAGGGTTCGCATCCTAAATGAATAAGTAGAGTGTTGATTCAGGTCATTGCAATCCCTCTCTTATTCCACACCCAAACATAACATAGCACATCTAAAGAACAATGCTACCACCCACACCCCCCGGCGCAACATGTATACACGCGGCCTACCCAACCACGGCAGACCTGCAGAGGCATACCGTTACTGACTCTACTCCCTGCGTCGTACCTCAGCGTGCCAACAGACACTAACTCCCCCGCGAGGCCTGCCAAGTCCTTCTCCCGGATACGACGAAACATTCAGATGCTTAGGGTTTCAGGTTCCTCTAATAAAGACAAATGCCGATGTGAGTCGGGGTATTGTCATTTTGGATATTGACGTCAGTATATCAACCTAAGTGGGACCACTTGGTGGATCGTTTTTTAACACGCAGCCACTCACCAGATGAGCTTTCGACACTTAAACCACGACTCCGCTTCCAGAACGAAAAACCATCTCAGTAAACAACGACTGATTTAATCACCGAGAACGCAACGCTGTGTACGGCGCATCCCCAAAAATGAATAACCATAAGCGGACAGTTGTCTTCTGGGCCAGGCCTTTAATATATCCCTTATGAATCCATGACAATTGGTTCAATCAATTGAAACTCTTCAGTGCCGATGAGTCGTCGTAAATATCGATTAAACTCGATATACACAGAGCCTCACGCTGAAATCCACGAGGGTAAATAGATAGCTGGAATCAAACCTTGATGGTTCTCCATGATCTTACAAAAACCCCACGAGGCTTAATAGAAGATCCCCGTACTCGCACTCTCTCCCAGGCCCAGTGGGACGCCCTGGAGCCCCCGGTCCCTAAACTGTCCAGGACCGCCAGGGAAGAGAAGAAAGTGCAATCGCTATGATGATGATGATGATGAATGAATGATGCCCACTGATGTGATGACCTCCGGCCAGGAGGGAGAGCAGGAGAGGAGCGAAAGGAGGAGGAGAGAGGAAAAAGAGTGTATGAGAAGAAGGAAGGAATGGAAGGCGCGAGAGATGCATCGCGAGGTGATGGAGACGGAGAAGCAAGAGGAGGAGAGCCGCCCGCAATCAGATGATGAGGAGGAGGTAGAAGAGCCGAGACATGGAGAAAGCAGATGCCCGACCCAGATCGGGCACAGATGTGGAAGAGAGAGTGAAAGAGGAGCGTGAAGGAACGAGAGAGCGAGATTGCATTAGGAGGGAAGAGAGGACGGAGGAAGACGGGAAGGGGAAAGAGGGGAGGCGCCGCAGGGCAAAATGATTCCACCCCCGATAGCCCTCCAAGAAGATTCCTCTGCTGGGTTACTTCGTGGCTCCATGTGGGGTCTGACGGGGAACTCCACCGAGGAGCGGCCAGACCAGCTTTTGGGTAAATTGGTCGGGCAGGGTGGTGGACAGGTCGAGGCTAATCTATTATGTCATGAGGCAGCGAGCTGCCACTGTGAGACGCCAGCTCCTAGTCTCAAAAGCATCCGGTGGCTTGTTAGAATACCTATGGGTTTGGGTGGGTGAGTGAGGTTCTGGGGGGGATTTATCGTAGTTGCAAATGTCAATTATCGGATTAAGCATATTGTCATTGTCATTTAAGAAGAGATCTTAACCCGTTTGACTTTAACCAAAATAGAAACATGAGTCATCGCTCAGAACTGCTCTTGCACATGTCGTCCTCATAGAAGGGGTCCGAACATGTCCGTTCATCCCTCAGGCCCGGCACATAAATGAGACATACCACCAACCCAGATGTGATTACGTCAACCAGATATGGCGACATGACCTCCGCAGGGTCCTCTGTGAAGAGGGCGAGCCCAAGGAGAAGAACCATTAATAGAGAGTTAGGCGTTAGGAGTTGCGATTGTTCGTAGTTGACTCGATTTGTGATACCGTGAGAAGGTACCAGATGTTCCGACTTGGCCCCAGATGTTGAGCAGGTGCAGCTGTTTTAAATAGGAACACATATTCACCATTATTTATTAGGGAAGAATTAAAAAAGATTCCACAACATATTTACCTTACAACGAAACGGCCAATATTCAAGAACTTCTCACATATACATTATCAAAGAAGAACTCTACCCCTACCATTTCCTCCAAGGACTTTTACGAAGCACAGTCAATACAATTCACACACATATCACAACAATGCACATTATTAATTGCACACCCCAGACACACACACCAACACACACACCACACCAACAAAACACACAACACAACAACAACACACAACACACACACACACACCCACACCACCCACACACACAACAGCACACGACCATGCTGTACGTGTTAGCTTCACACCACAACCTGAATAGCTTAGCTTAGCTACATAGATCGAAACTCCTCGTACCGCCACAGTTTCCATGCATATTCCATCACACAGCGAACGCTGGCGTCTAATTAAAACCACCGCAGCGCAGCTCACCCTCCCATGAGGCAAGCTACCAAGCCAAAACTGTCTAGTGACTAACAACACCCGATGTTCAGCTCCACACACAGAGGACCATCAAGGGCATACAATCACGCCGTAAATCCACCTACTCCTCGACTTACACCACTAAAACACAAAGACACCTAGACGACGCTAAACACCTCAGATCCCAAGGGGGAGTAAGGGGGCAAGGCCTGGAGATGGATTGAAGAAGAAGTGCAATTGGATTATGACCGCTGGCATAAGCTAGACCTGAGCGTCCTCATCCCTATCACATATAGGCCGGTCCGCTAAATCATCGTCCAGGGCCACAGATTTACGAGCTGGCAGGCTCCAGATCTGAAAACGTAATGCAGCCTCAAGAACCCAGCAAAACCGGATTTAAACGTTGTGAATTTGGTTCTGTAAGGACCTCGCTTCACAACCTCCGCCAGCGCCTTGTCTTAGGCCAACTCCGGATGTTTTCTGTCTTTATTAAAGAAGAAAACAATTCTTCTGCATGGAAGAGCAGAATTCTTATCAAACATCAACAAGCGTATTTAATAAGAATAAATAATTTATGACTTTAAGCAAACGCCAAGATAGATACCCAATAATGATCCAACACAGTAGTTCTTACCAGGGAACAATCGCCTAGACATTTAAGAGGAATTTGTATGGATATCCCGCTCAGTGTGAAGCTTAGGTTGCTCTATCCCTAATGAAATCTGGGATTCACAAACAGGCGTAGTCAGGGGGCACTAGGAACCTGCAGAGGACTTCACATCCACCACGCCCCGGCAGAAGTTCATGGACAACTTCTCTCATCTTACTTCTTCAAACACAATCATCCTTTCTCTGCACAGTGCAGGGTAACCAGA
>OLKM01000242.1:275879-320879 GCA_900291075.1 Melanogrammus aeglefinus
ATATCGTAAAATACATCGTTTTACACAGAGCTCACGTCTGAATCCGAGGGTTGTAGTGGATCAAACCCTTGATGGTTCTCCATGATCCTTTACACAGGGCTTATGATCCCCGTAACTCCACTCTCCTCCCGGCCAGTGGGACGCCCTGAGCCCCCCTGGTTAACTGTCCAGACCGCCAGGGAAACATCTCCAGTGAGACGCCATTCACAAGCCAGTCAGGACGAAGACATGAAGGAAGAAGATGATGATGATGATGATGAGGAGGAGGAGGAGGAGACGATGCGAGGAGGAGGAGGAGGGGGTGATGGAGAAGGAAGGCGGAGCGAGGTAGAGGATGGAGGGTTGAGAGGTGATGGAGACGGGAGGAAGCAGAGGAGGATGAGGCAGAATAGATGATGAGGAGGAGGTAGAAGAGCCGGAGACAGTGGAGAAAGCAGATGTGAACGAGAGGGCAGATGTGGAAGAGAAGGTGAAGGAGGAGGTGAAGGAGGAGGAGGAGTTGAAGGAGGAAGAAGAGGAGGAGGAAGAGGGAAGGGGAAAGAGGAGGAGGCGCCGCAGGGGCCAAATGATTCCAGATAGCCCTCCAAGAAGTTCCTCTGCTGGGTTCTTCGTGGGTCTCATGTGGGGTCTGGCGGGACTCCGAGGAGCGCCAGACCCAGGCCTTGTGGGTAAGATTGGGTCGGGTGCAGTGTTGTGGAAACAGGTCGAGGCTAACTATCTTCTGTCCATGAGGCAGGGAGGCCACTGTGAAAAAGCTCCTAGTCCAAAGCATGGTGGCTGTAGGATAACTATGGGTTTGGGTGGGTGAGTGAGGTTCTGGGGGGGAATTATATCGTTTAGTTCTGCAGTGTGTAACATTATGGGCATTGCAATTGAGTCATTGGAGTCATTTAAGAAGAGAGATTTACACCGGTTGATTGATGTCAAGAATGAACATGGTGAATACAGTGTCGCGTGCATGCTCCACTCATGCTTGCTGAGGGGTTGCATAACTGGGTGTGGCAAACTTCATTCTATTAGGCCGGACAGTAATGAGACATAGACTGTGTAATTAGGCACCAGAAAGTGTGCTACAATGACCGTCGCCCAGGGCCTCCTGTGAAGAGGGCGCGAGACCCACGGAAAAAGAACCCATTATACAGCAGCGTTAGAGGTTTAGGGTTACGCGTATAGGATCGTTAGTGTGAACCCTCGATTTGTGTAGCTACCTGTGAGAAGGTACAGAGTACTGATTCTGACTTGGCTCCAGATGTTGCAGGGTGCGCGCAGTAGTGAGTTATAATAGAGGAACAACATTTTCACATTTTCTTATTTAGGGGAAAGCACAGATGTAAAAAAAAGATTTCCAATATTTATCTTACACGAGGCAATATCAAGAACTTCTCACATTCTATCCAAGAAGACTTCTAAATTACAGTTCGCTCCAGGGCTTCAGAATACACAGTAGCAATGCACATCACACACAACACACACATCACAGCAACATATGATATATGCACACCCACACGACACACACACACGACACACCACACACACACACACACACACACACACACACACACCACACACACACACACACACACACACACACACACACACACACACACAAGACCATTGCTGTACGTTGCCTCCCCACCTGGAATAGCTTAGCTTAGCTTGTCGCTCCTCGTCCGCACAGTTAGCATATCCACTCACACAGCAACGCTGGTGTCTATTAAAACCACGCAGCGAGTCCCTCCCCCATGGGAAAGTGTCTGTGATAACCCCGAGTAGCTCACACCACAGGGCTGAGGGCATTAGCCCGTCCCTCTCCTGATTCTAAACACAAACACCTGGGCTAACCTGAGCACGAGGGGAGTAGGGGAAGGCTGGATGGATGAAGAAGTACATTGGATATGAGCTGGCCATGTGCTGAGCGTTCATTTACAATATAGGCGGTCGTAAATCTCGTCAGGGCACAGATTTACGAGCTGGAGGCTCAGATGTCTGGAAAACGTATGCAGATCCAGAAGAAAACCGGATTTAAACGTTGATGAATTGGTTCTGTAGGACCTCGTTCACAACTGCAGCGCTTGTTTCTTAGGCCTCAGGGTTTTTGTTTTATAAAGAAGAAAAACAATTCTTCTGCAGAGAAGCAGAATTCTATCAAACATCAACAAGGTTTTAATAGAATAAATTAATTTATGACGTTTAAGCAAACGCCAAGATAGATACCCAATAATGATCCAACACAGTAGTTCTTACCAGTGGAACAATCGCTAGAATTTGTATGGATATCCAGTCAGTGTGAGTTAGGGTTGATTATCCTTGAATCTGGATTCCAAACAGCGTAGTCCAGGGGGCACTAGGACCTGCAGGATTCCTCACCAGAGGCAGAAGTCATGGAACTTCTCTCATCTACTTTTCAACACAATCATCTTTCTTGCAAGTGCAGGGACCAGAGAGGATTTTACAGGACGAATGACGACACAAGTCGGACTCATTGACTTATCCTGGGAACACCAACCCATACTGGAATATTCTCTCAAGCTGACCTGAACACACTCACCTTCTGTGGAAGAGCCAGAACGGGTTTGGCTAAAGAGGTGAGAGACTTTACTGTAGCTTTTAACCAACTATTCAGCTCTGAACCAAGTTATCTTCAAGTTAACTCTTAGATGTTCACCTTTCAAAGTTTAGAGTTTTCAAATTGGTTATTAATCTTCCTATTTACTAAGAAGGTTAAATAAGTTTGACTTGTCTTTACCACACAAACTGGACATTTTTGAAAACGTTCAAATGTTGGGTCCCAGAAGTCCAAACTACTTTGGTGAAGGCATCTTTCCAAACTTGGTGGCCCTGTTGTCTAAGCAGGTCACTGAGTGACGCGAGGTTCTGGAAACCAAATGTTCCGTTTGGAGAAGCCATGGGTAAACTATGTCACGTCTGTCGAGTCTTTAATTGGAAAAAGAAAAAATGGAAATGAAAGGGATACGATTTCAAGGGATCCTATCATCACTTTTCATTCGTTACACTAACAATTCAAAAACGTTCAGAAACACATTAGGCATATACATCTATTTATATTCAACTTTAAAATACCCAGCAAAGAAAATAAACAAATATAGTTATTCTGATTGACTTTAAAGCTTAACTTAACATAAGCATAAGTATAATTAAAACTATACAATTCAAAGTCAAATGTTCTTTCCCTAAAGCATTTAATTCACTGTGTCACTCCATTGAACCGCAAAACTCTTTAAGAGTTAAAGTTATTTTCATGGGGAAAAAAACTCTTCAACTGAAATCCAGCATTTGATCCCTAAAACCATCGCTCACATCAACAGCAGGAAGCCTTTTCCTCTCCATGTATCGATTCCTCGCGCCTCACATGCCTGGCTGACAGATGAGCCCATAGGTGTTCTGACATGTAGAGTCAACTCCTCAAACGTCTCCCGCTCTGCCTTCAAACGGCGGCACCGAGACCTCAGGAGATACAGCTAATCCCTTCTGTCCCTCTCCTAGCCGCATGTGTCTGTCTGTCTGTCTGTCTGTCTGTCTGTCTGTCTGTCTGTCTGTCTGTCTGTCTGTCTGTCTGTCTGTCTGTCTGTCTGTCTGTCTGTCTGTGGGGAGGGTGTGTGTGTGTGTGTGTGTGTGTGGGGAGGGTGTTTGTTTGTTTGTGTGTGTTATGCGTGTGTGTCTGTGTGTGCCCCCATTTGCGTGTGGGTGATATGCGTGTGTGTGTGCATTCTCCCACGTGCATGCGTGTGTGTGCTTGTGTGATAAGTGTGTGCCTCAAGTGTTTGTGTGTAAGCGCGCATGTGTGTGTGTGTGTGAGATATTTGTGTGTGTTCATGCTCCCACGTTTGTGTGTTTGTGTGTGTGTGTGTGTGTGTGTGTGTGTGTGTGTGTGTGTGTGTGTGTGTGTGTGTGTGTGTGTGTGTGTGTGTGTGTGTGTGTGTGTGTGTGTGTGTGTGTGTGTGTGTGTGTGTGCACGCTGCTCCTCCATCGAAGCAGGGTAAAGCCATCAAAGAGCTTCGGGTCCCGGCCCAGACGGGCGGGATGGAGGGGATGAAGCCGTGGCCCCCGGGGGGAGAGCAGGGGTGCTCCTGGGTCCTTTAGGCTCCAACAGACTAATCAAGCAATTAACTAATTAACCAATTAACCAATTACCTGCTTAGCTGTATCCCAAAGAGCTGCTTTCGGATTAAGCTGTGGAATTGCGGTATTTAAAAGCTGGGTGACAGCCTTGTATCCTCCGATGACATATTTAGCTTTTCGGCATTCAGTGCGTTAATATTGTGGTATAATCGAGGGAAACATAAGAGCGGTATTCGTAATCGGTCCAAGGAATTTCCCCAAGGGCACCCGGATTCAGAAGCATGAAGTGCACGTAGATATATGTAGAGAGCTGTCTAGTCTGCCAAGGTGTGGTGTTCTGGCTTCGGATGTGGAGATATTGTGCGTTTTGTCTTTCAAACAATTTGTTTTGAAATGTCAACTGTGCAGCCAATCTAAGAACACATTCCACACCTAGTAAAAGTAGATTGATTCAATTTGCCGGGGTTGTGTTTGTGTGTGTCAGAAGGAGATGTGAAGGGGAGGGTATATTACATTACAGCACATGAAATACAAGCACCCCCCAAACGCTTGACACTGCATGGGGAAATCTATGCCTGGTTCATCATCGCCTCATGCTGGGATGTGTTTTATGATGTCTAGGGAGGGATGCTGCCTGAAACGTCCCCAGCGCTAGGGCCGGGCGAATATTCGAATCTTGATCGCGATTTCGATTTTAGCATCAAACGATCACAAAATTAACATAATCGAATTTAAAAAGAAATAGCTGGATACATATCTTTAGATTATTTTAGATTGGAAAATTGTCTTTTTGAACATTTTGTGCATTTTTTTAAGGCAAAATTTCAAAGTTCTCAGTTCCAAGGTTTTTTTTGGGAGAGACATGCTGAAAAAAATGTTTTCAAGCTCAAAAATGATCGTATGAATAATCGTGATTTCAATATATATCAAAATAATCGTGATTATGATTTTCCCCATAATCGAGCAGCCCTATCCCAGCGCTGGATTACATTTCTGTCTATACATCACTGCGAGGGGTGTCACATCCTCATAGAGCATGCGGTACAAATGTATGGTCCTGCATTCCACAGAGCTGCTGTTGGACTCTGGTCTCAGATTCCTGGGGATTGACACTGACTTTGGATGACACGTCATGTACGCCTCACTCTCCTAGCGTTCTCTGACCCCAACTCTTTAATCCTATTATTAATCCTCATCACTTAGGCAGAAGACAGTTGAGCTTGACCAAGGTGTATGCTGTATTTATGTCATGTTTATCAAATGTTTTTATGAAATGCTAATATTTATCATACATCATGTTTTTCACCCATGCATCGATCAAACTGTATTCATATAGCGTGTACGAAGTGCTTGACAACACCATGAATACAATGTGTTGTCTATCCCAGATCAACATCTGAGGGATGTGTATTTTAGAGGGACAGTAATAATGTGTAAAAATAAAAATATAAACATGGAGAATGGGTACAGTAACAGTTTGTATAAACATGGAGAATAGCTACAGTTATAGTGTGCATAAACATGGAGAATAGCTACAGTTATAGTGTATATAAACATAGAGTGTGGAGGTACAGTAACAAGGACTGTCGAGGTTGTGTGTATAGCCATGCTGTGTATCTCACCGCAGGTTATCTTCATCGTGTTAAACCCCCCTTCGCCCCAGTGTGAGACCACGGTTTACCTGTGAAACACCCACCGCTAGTGTTGATTACCACCATCTGTCAGTCCACTCGTGCCAACTCACACCTTTAGATTCAAATCAGACTTGTGAGGTTCTCCATCACTGGCAGCAGACGCTATGGATGACCAAGGACTCCACAGGCCCTACAGGGTGGAGCGGCCGGCCGTGAAGCCATGGGAACATGCCCGCGCCTGCTAACCTTTCTCTGGGTCTCCAGCGTGTGAAAGAGTAGCCCCGCAGCTAGGGGAGAGAGAGAGAGAGAGAGAGAGAGAGAGAGAGAGAGAGAGAGAGAGAGAGAGAGAGAGAGAGAGAGAGAGAGAGAGAGAGAGAGAGAGAGAGAGAGAGAGAGAGAGAGAGAGAGAGAGGAGAGAGAGAGAGAGAGAGAGAGAGAGAGAGAGAGAGCAGACAGGAAGAGAGTCAGAGCCAGGAGAGAGCGAGTCAGGGCCAGGAGAGAGAGAGTCAGAGCTAGGAGAGAGAGTCAGGGCCTGGAGCTAGGAGAGTGAGAGAGTCATAGACCCGCAGCTAGGAGAGAGAGAGTTAGAGCCCAGGAGCTAGGAGAAGGAGCCGAGTTTTTGTGAGGCCGAACAGTCATTCCGTGTGTTAACAAACCCATAACTCAAACCCTCGCCCTGAGAAGCCAACCGTAAGCCCCCTCGCACTCTTTCCACCACAGCCGCTATAAATCATGTGTTTGCTACAACACACAGAACGAGTTGCCCTATGTGGCCCGGGTTTCACACTCAGGTTAGGCTATTCTTGGGTTTAACACATTACATTTTTGGGTCAGAAATGGGCTGTAAATGATTTAATATTGTTTAAGGCTGATCTGTTTCTTATGTGAGAGTTTATGCTTCATAGCGTGGTGTGGAAAGTCGCGATCTTTCTCATCGACATCATTAGATACTCCCTTTTCGATCAGGGAGCAGATTTGGACCCAATTCTTTGGGAGGAGATGCTCACGCTAGACATGCTGACAGGACAGGACTAGTGGGAACTCAAGTCAAACAAAGCTGTACAAGTGAGGATAACAATCAAAGAATACAATCAATATGGTAGTCCCCACACAGACTCCAGCTGCTTCCCAACCGCCTCTCTTTAAAAGAGGAACTGGCCAGAGCAGTGCGGAGTGTCAACGGGAATCAGAACAACAGGCTCCATAGGCTTTAGCACGTCAAAAAATGATCTAATTTCATCTTCCTTGTTCCATTGCAATCTCGTCCGGTACGGAGGGAGGAGACAGAGGCCACGACCCATTTCAATTCATCATCATTAACGTCGTTTGACGTGGTTCTGAGTTTAAGCGTACCTCCAGTAAACCCTCTGCCAAACAGACGTGCAAAGCCAGGACACGCGGTTCATCTCAGGCCAGCCCTGCCCGACCTCTTGCCAAGATTTGTGCAGCTGCTTTAAGAGCATAATATAAACTTGTGTGTGGTGTGTGTGTGTGTGTGTGTGTGTGTGTGTGTGTGTGTGTGTGTGTGTGTGTGTGTGTGTGTGTGTGTGTGTGTGTCGTGTGTGTGTGCTGCTGAGTGTGTGTCACCAGACAATGACTACAGAACGGTCGCCCTTGATGCTATGTCACGGTTGGTTGAGCGATGGCTCTGCCTGTCAGTTGAATGTATGGATGGGCGTTGTGTGCTGTGCTACTCACACCGCCCTCAGCGTAGGATATCGTATTCAGCGAACCAAGAATGGTTTTCACACCAGCACTGATTCTGCTTGTTTATTTAGGTTGATATGTTGCGTTGGTAACTTGGTTTATCTAAGCTTAGCAAAACACTTCTAAGTGTGTTTCTCTAGACTTCACGACTTAATGAAGATTGGCTCTCATTAAGTACGGATTAAAGGTGGTTCCCTGTGACCTTTGGAACAGGAAGTATAACCACATGATTTCCCGGCCAACACCCCGGGGTAACACCTCGATCCCTTCCTAGAAAGAGCCAGGGTGCTAATCCCGAACCCCAAACCCGTCCCAAACGACCGCCTGTAAAACCCGATCCACTCTGTGGTCTCCAGCGAGCGGCCGGCTGTGAGACGTCTGGGATTCCGCAGCGCTTCACAGTGAAAAAGACCCCGTTAGTTCCGGGCGCCCGGGCGTTCCGCTGAGGTTGAGTATGGGCCCCCCTGCTGGCACACTGTACGGTCTGGGCCAGCTCGGCTAGGGTTTCAGCCCGGTCTGGACGCTGGCTCTCACTCCGCCAGACACTCTTCAACACATCTGTCCGGTGATAGTGTGTGGAATCAGTCTGGATCCAGCCGGAGGCCCACGGCTGCTGGTGTCTCCCGGGCCGCGGCCATAAAGCCTGCTGTCTCTTTCCTTCAAATGATTTTCCGCATAGTTGTCTGATAAGAGACACAGAGAGAATTACCTCAACGAGATGCAACAGGACGGCTGTCAGAGAAAAGGGAAATTATATGCTTGAATAGCACGCGATTATCCATTTTAAACCGCCCCGTTTGACTAGAGGCCAAATCCCAGAAGGAGGATATTTCAATCCCCCCTCGTCTCTGAGACATGCGGGGGCATGCGCACATCAACGCAGACCTGTAGAAATGTATGCCCGAGTGCCCTTGAACAAAGTGGATCCGGTTTTGGACTCGCGTCTGATACATACCGTTCAGATGAAAGAGGCACTTGCAGCCATTCCAGTAAACTGTCCTGTGTTCTTTCATACCGCTGTATGTGTTGGCGGTAACCAGGGAGCCTCCAAAACAGCATGCTTAATCATAGGTGTGCTCCCAAACAATTAGCAAAAAGAACGCCTTGTACTAATAACTTCTGCTTCAGATACTTATTGGGCCACAGAAAAGAATGGCATAAAATTATAACCTGAATGAATGTTAATTGAATCATACAAATGTATAAGACATTAATTGGCTGAACAGCTCTGATTGTTTAGTTGAGCGTTGATTCTTCAGATTCTTATATTTGTTGGGGGCTCTTAAATTGGTATAAGTTTAAGACAAGTGCCAAGCATACAATTGAAAAGTGATTTATACCTGCGGAACGACATTTGAGTTAACTGAAAGAAAGAGTGGGAACCAAACTCCCCTGAAGACGTCTTAGTTTGTATTTGATTCCTGTTTGCCCACCAACCGGGATTAGCCGTAGCATCCTGGAGGTGATAGCCAGGCACCAGGGATTAGCACGTAGCCTTTCACTTCAAGGTATTAGCTGACAAGCCAAGCCTGTTCAAAGGTTTTTGGCAGGGCATCAACAACAGCATGAGGAAGGGTTATTATGAGTATTGTGTTCATTGTGGATGTTTATTTGTGTGTTCATTTTTTTTTACTTACTGTATGCATCTGTCTAGAAGATTATTGACAAAAGTATGTCAACAAAGATGCAATTTCTATTGATCTATAATCTGTTTTATTTTTTTTGTATTGATAAAGCAATAGATTATTACAATGACATTGTCTGCACCCATGTGTGAGTGGCCATGCATATGTTTAAGTGTGTGTGTGTGTGTGTGTGTGTGTGTGTGTGTGTGTGTGTGTGTGTGTGTGTGTGTGTGTGTGTGTGTGTGTGTGTGTGTGGTGTGTGTGTGTGTGTGTGTGTGTGTGTGTGTGTGTGGTCCCTTGTCAATGACACACACACAAACACTAATGCCTCACAATGTGTTTATGTGTGTGTGTGTGTGTGTGTGTGTGTGTGTCTGTCTATGTGTTTGCGTTTGTTTTTGTGCATGTGCGTGTGGTGGGTCTCTCTGTGTGTCTGTGTGGTCTCACTCAGAGATGCCAAAACAAGCAGTAGCAGAAACGAAGGGTGTGTATATTCTCTGGAACCCATCCGACAGGAGGGGCGAGGCTGGAGAATGAACTGACAGTCACCTTTCCAGCAGACCAGACTCCACCACAGTTATTCACACAGTTATTCTAGAGGACCAGAGTCCTCCAGACACTAAGTTAAACATAGAGGTGTCCTCCATACAGTGGGTTATTCTAGAGGTGTCTTCTATACAGTGGGTTATTCTAGAGGTGTCTTCTATACAGTGGGTTATAAAACGGAAAGGTGAAATCCGGCTATCTGATTGGCTGTTAACCGTGGTATATTGAGCATATACCACGGCTACTATTCTCAAAAGCCTTATCGCAGCATATCATTCCGCAAGCAACAATGTCTCCATGGCAACAACCAACTGTTCACAGGAGGAGGCTAGGTAGCAAAAAGTAGCCGAACGTGGTTGACAGCGTTAATAATTGACTGAATTCGTTGTAACACAGAAGGATAAGAGAAGAGTAAACATTTCACACTCCGGAGAAGGGTAAACAATGGTAGAGGGGACTGAGGAGTACGTGTCCTGTAGAAGAAAGGCGAGCAATAAGAGACATGCAGAGCTAACGTCCGGAAAGGAGGGACTATTTTTTTCATAATGGGGCTATTTTATCAGTTAGGTAGGCTAATTTGTGATATTTTTTTTTTTTTGTACCTGAAATTGATTGCGTATTCCTCTTTCATATTGCCCTTATTGGTAACCGTTTTATAAAAGCCACTTATAAACCACTCCAAGGGGGTTGTCGTCCCTCCGCTTCGCGTCGGGCCGAACAACGCCCCTTAGCCGTGGTATAATGAGCATATACCACGGCCTGTCGTGATCTATTGCTTAATTATTCTAGAGGTGTCTTCTATACAGCGGGTTATTCTAGAGGTGTCTTCTATACAGCGGGTTATTCTAGAGGTGTCTTCTATACAGTGAATTAAACAGAATTCTTGGGGGGAGGACAGAATTCTTTGAGTCCTCAACAGTTTGTTTTTCCCATAGACCAGAGTCCTCCACAAACCACGGTGCACATCCAGGAGTCCAAACCCCACTTCACAATATTGTGATGAGCTGTGGAGCCAAAGTAAATTGGCCACGGTTGTCAACGGCTTGATGTCAACAAAAGTTGCACTGGATGACAATCGCCTGCTGCCGTCCAAGGAAAAGCTAGCGCTGATGTTGGGGTTTGAATATATGACTGTGTAAACAAGCACACGCCAATTAGGATGGCGACTCATCTATTCGGTCAGACTATGCTGCAGTTCTAATTATGTGACAGCAGACATTGCACAAAGGACCTCCAAACAATTCCAAACACTGTCCCTTTGCTCTTTGAAACCACCAACAACTTCTACAAATACACTTCATCCATGTTTTATATCGTGGTCATCTAGGTTACCCAGAGACCTGCACCCTAGAAGCACAATCTCCTCTTCCCTTATTTCCAATTCCAGCGCATACAGCTGGCCCCCGGGGGTTCCAGAGTACATCCACCACACGGTTGCTGTGACTTCAAACTCCACACACTGCATTTCTCCACACACTGAATAGCAGCGTGCAGGGTGGGGACTAGGGTCTGCAGTCTCATCCCACCCTCACAACCCCTTCATCACCCTCACACCCATCCCCTCACCGGCATAACGAGGTCCATCCAACCTCCACAACCCGCGCCTGGTTCTGGAAATGGGTCAGTGTGTTCCCACTGGGAAGGGGGTATGTGGGGGGGGGGGGGGGGGGGGAGGGGGAAAACAACGGTACTGGTAATTATTAGAACCAGAACCCCAGTAGAATGACGCCATGGGCTAGGGCTGGTAGCCAAGGTGATCAAACCTCATCTTATCTCGGTGACAGGTCATTGACAGTCCACGACAGTAAATCCCTCAATGCTACATAGCTTTCATTCCTGTGGAACCTATAGGTGTGTGTGTGAGTGTGTGTGTGTGTGTGTGTGTGTGTGTGTGTGTGTGTGTGTGTGTGTGTGTGTGTGTGTGTGTGTGTGTGTGTGTGTGTGTGTGTGTGTGTGTGTGTGTGTGTGTGTGTGTGTTGTATATGTGTGTGTGTGTGTTTGTGTATATATGTGTGTGTGTGTGTGTGTGTGTGTGTGTGTGTGTGTGTGTGTGTGTGTGTGTGTGTGTGTGTGTGTGTGTGTGTGTGTGTGTGTGTGTGTGTGTGTGATGTATGTGTGTGTGTGTGTGTGTGTGTGTGTGTGTGTGTGTGTGTGTGTGTGTGTGTGTGTGTGTGTGTGTGTGTGTGTGGGGGTGGGGGGGTAGTTTGAGTACAAAGCTCTGTTTCATCCACTGTGAGCAGTTTCGCACGAATGCCCAAGGAGAGGAGCGCAGGAAGAGGGGCGCATGTCACTCTAAGGCCCCCCCACGGTGGCGCTACCATACTTAGTGACCCCCACCCACCGGCTCCGTCTCTCTCCCGAGGGTCTGGCCCGTGCAGATCGGCTTACTGGGCTGGTGGACTGGGGGCCACTGGGCGGGGCTGCAGTCTGATGGGTCGTGGAGGGGGGAGGGGGGGGTGTAGTGTGGTTCCCTGGGTGTCCTCCACCTGTCACTCAGGAGAGGGGGTCGTGGGGTGGGCTAAGACCCCCCCCTCCCCCCTCTGGATGGTCTGGCTGTTCAGGGCCCAATCAGACCGGGGGGGGGGGGGGGGGGTAGTCCAACCAGAAGCCACTGGGGTAAGATGAGTGGTTTCTGAGAGCAGTGGGGTGTATTGTGGGTGTATAGTGTTAACAAACCCATGGAAAAAAATGTCACTATGTCTCTTTGTCACTTTTTGTATATGTGGTGTTTGTAGGTGCTTGCCTGTGCACGCCTTCATCTGTTTGTGTGTGTGCAGTATGTGTGCTTGCCATTAATGTCTGTTTGTGTGTTTGTGTGCGTGCGTTTGTGTAGGCATGCCTTTATTTGAGAATGGGCGTGATTGTGTGTGTGTGTGTGTGTGTGTGTGTGTGTGTGTGTGTGTGTGTGTGTGTGTGTGTGTGTGCGTGCGTGAGTTTGCATGTGTGCGTGGTGGTGATGTGTGTGTGCATGTGGTGTGTGTTGTGTGTGTGTGTGTGTGTGTGTGCGTGCGTGAGTTTGCATGTGTGAGTGGGTGTGTATGTGTGAGTATGCATTTGTGCGTGTGCGTGAGAGTGTGTGTGTGTTTGCACGTGTGTGTGTGTGTGTGTGTGTGTGTGTGTGTGTGTGTGTGTGTGTGTGTGTGTGTGTGTGTGTGTGTGTGTGTGTGTGTGTGTGTGTGTGTGTGTGTGTGTGTGCGCCCGCTTCCCTCCCTGGAACAGGGTGAGAATCCACAGTCCAACAGAGCAGTGTGTGTGATCTGCTTTATGATCCACTGCCTTGTAAACCTTACATATCACTCGTTGTATACCTGTCCTCTGGGCTGGCAGACAGAACGACCAGGAGGATGAACCGTTCCGTTCTTTAATGGAGCTGTCACCCCCCCGCCCCCCAAAAACCCCCCCACCCGCCGCCGCGGCCGGACCCAGGGATCGGACCCTGCTTACCATAACCCACGTGCCGCGTGTGTCTGGCTGCGTTCAGAGCATCTGCGTCGTGTCCGCTTGCGGAAATAAACACATTAACACTGACACCTCATTTACCAAAAACCCCTTTCAAAATATTTATAGCAGGTTTACAAGTGTTCTCTTCCCGCCTGTCTCGCTCTCTGTCCACCTGTCTCTCTCTCTCTCTCTCTCTCCACCCGTCTCTTTCCTCCTGTCTCTCCCTCTCCCCACCTGTCTACCTCTCTCACCCTCTCTCTTTCGATCTAACTCTCTCTTTCCTCCTATCTCTCTCTCTCCCTCTCTTAACCTCTCTCTCTCTCTCTCTCTCTCTCTCTCTCTCTCTCTCTCTCTCTCTCTCTCTCTCTCTCTCTCTCTCTCTCTCTCTCTCTCTCTCTCTCTCTCTCTCTCTCTCTCTCTCTCTCTCTCTCTCTTCAACCGTCTCACTTTCTCCCCTCCCTTTCTATCTCTCCCCACCTCTCTCTCTCTCTCTCTCTCTCTCTCTCTCTCTCTCTCTCTCTCTCTCTCTCTCTCTCTCTCTCTCTCTTCTCTCTCTCTCTCTCTCTCTCTCTCTCTCTCTCTCTCTCTCTCTCTCTCTCTCCCTCTCCCTCTCCCTCTCTCTGTCACTCTCTCTCTCCCACTATCTCTCTCCCTCCACAGGGGCTGAGGGGAGATAAACCAGAGAGAAGATCAGCCCTCAACAGTGACTGGGGCCCCCGGGCCCAGGGGCCAAGATGGCAGCACTCCAGGAACCTGTCTTCTATAAACACGCTGTGTAGAGGTTGGCCCCAGGGCGCCGGTTCCCGTGGATACACTATATAGGTACAATAGCACTGTATATACGCGGCGCGGTACGCAACGCCCTTGTGCCTTCGAGCAAGCGTCGCTCAAATCCCCGGCTGTAATTGGTCCAGATCCTCAATCCTCTGTAATTATGTAATTCCTTGTCTGCTGAACTCTTGTTGTTCCGTGATCCCTGTGTTTCGGTTTGTTTATAAAGGCCCGGCAAAGGTCGACAGAACCCATAGGTCTACCAGTCGTGGTGAAAGTAACCTGTGGGCTGTTACGCCAAAGAACACATCTGCAGATAGTATCAAGTTATCTTCAGATTATTTACTATTTAGTCATGTAGCAGACTTTATCCCAGCCAAAGAATGCATCTGCAGATAGATTATCAAGTTATCTTCAGATTCTTTTCTCTTAAGTCATGTAGCAGACTTTATCCGGGACGTTTAGGGACGTCCCGGAGCCCACAGGTGGACAGCAGAGCGAGAACCTGTGGGCTGGGAGTCGCTCCACCACTGACCGTCGGTCACACGCCCCCTCTCCGTGGGGCCCTCCCACCAGGATCTCTGAGTCTGTAACCGCTGTTGATGCTTTTATCCAAAGCGAATTCCAAGGGTTCACGCACACATTCACACCCCGATGGCGGTGTCAGCCATGCAAGGCCACAGCCCGCTCGTCAGGAGCAGCCAGGGGAAGGCGTCTTACTCAGGGACACCGAGACACTCTAAGCTAAGAGGATCCGAAATTAGCGGAGCCGAACTAGCAACCTCCCGGTTACAAGTGAACCCGCTCTACCTCCTGAGCTAAGCCGTCCCCTTGTTTCCCTCCATTTTTCCCACACCAGGTGTTTCTCCCATGAGGTCGTCGATGCTGGCCTGGCTCCTCTTCATCACCTCCCTTCAGGCCATCCCCGCGGGGGGCTCCTCCTGCCCGGACCACCGTGTCAGGACCTCCTCTTCCTCCTCCTCCTCCTCCTCCTCCTCCTCCTCTTCTGGCGCCGTGCCCGTCGTGGACGCCAAGCTCTTCACTAAGCGCCGCCCCCGCTCGCCGCGCGTTTTCTTCAGCACCCTGCCCCCAGCCACCGCCCCGCCCGGCGTGGGCGGGAGGACGGGGGGTGAGGGGGGGCGTCCCGCGCGCTCCCCGGGGGGCCGGATGCGGCGCGTGGCGCAAGGGACGGGGCCGCACCGCGGCGTGTTCTCGGTGTGCGACAGCATCAGTGGGTGGGTGGTGAACAAGACGCACGCCACCGACATCTCGGGTCACGAGGTCACCGTCCTGCCCAACGTCAACGTCAACAACGTCAACAAGAAGCAGTACTTCTTCGAGACGTCCTGTCTGGGCAGCGGGGGCGGGGGGGCGGCGGCCGCGGCCGGGGGCACGGGCGTGTCCAGCTGCCTGGGCATCGACGCCCGCCACTGGAACTCCTACTGCACCAACTCACACACGTTCGTGCGGGCGCTGACCACGTACCGCAACCTGGTGGCGTGGAGACACATACGCATCAACGTGGCGTGCGAGTGCGTGGTCAGCCGCAAGTCCTGGGCGAAGTCGTGATGGCTGGCGTGCGCGTCACACACACACACACACACACACACACACACACACACACACACACACACACACACACACACACACATACACATACACATACACATACACACACACACACACACACACACAAACTATTGACACTATACTTAAACGTGCGTCCGTTCCGTTTCTATGAAACTGACCCAAAGCCATCACCTCATTCTCAGCACAAAGGGAGCTATTTAATATTTCACATCTGACCTATACTGTCTGACTATTTTAACATTTGACTCGTTTTGGGGCATGAAAGGGTCCATTCTTACCACCTGGGACCCCCATTGTCCTTCTGGTGCTGCCCTATGGTTTTCTTGCTGCCACGGAGTAAGCTGAAAAGTATTTTAGAACAATTCAATTTTGTACTATGCCCGGTGTTAACATATATTTTTCATGATCTGAAATAATTGATGATATTGTTATTTATTAAACATTGAAGTTGATTATCCCGATGCATTTTTGCTGTGCAGGCGACGAATGAAAAGAGCAGAAGTGAGTAGGTTCATAAGGAGTAGGAAACGTCTCATTACTTTAGCTGAGCCGTAGAAGCCAAACAAGAAGGCAACAGGGCCCTCTTGTGTATTAAATTGGGAGTGCAATACATTAATTTATGTTAGTCATTACAGTTTTTCCCAATCGTTGAAACACATTCCCTGAAACCAAAGCGCAATTTTTTCAACTCAACAAAAGAGTTAACCATTTTGTCAAAACTGATCTTTCCACCAAAACGATTAACACAGCTATCACTGAATATCTCTTACAGAGCATGTTAAATGTAAAACACCACCATCAAAAAAGCTTCATGAGGTCATGTTAAATATTCAAATGTATATAATTGTGTAGAAATTGCTTCATTTTTTTATAGTTTAATAGGTTGCAATTGTAGGGTACATACAATATAAAGGCTGTTGCCATATTGTAATACAATATTGTGAATATATCGTATAAATATTGCATTGAAACTATTTTATCAGATTAGGATACAGTGCATGTCTATCCAAAGAGGTCCAATGGGCTAAACTCACAACCCATCCTCCCAGAGTCATGATACTGCAACATACACAAATGTTACCTATAAACTCACTGGTAAGTAAAATGAAAAAAAATTACAGTAAGAAAATGTTTAGACCGTCTTTCGGGGATGTAAGGATGAAATCAGTGCACAAATTCAAAAAGTTATGTATAATAAAATAATATTTATTTATACCTGTAATACAGTAAAAAAATGTCTAGCTGATCTGACTTCAAGTTTGCTAAATGATGAGCTTAAATTTTCAGAATTGTGTGCATAGTTCCATTTTTGCTGTGTATGGAGGAAAACTGTAATTAACAAAGAGTTATTGCCGTATTGGCCTTATGTGTAGGCATACACCTATAGTATTTGTGTAGATACCAAGGGCTGTTTGATGAGAAACATATTTGAATAGTAAAACATCATTTAATATAATCACTGGGAACAGTTTTTTTAGCCTAGATCATAAACGGTATGTAGCCTAATAGGAATGTCTAGGAATCGGGTTTTCCCTGCAGTTTTCGATAATTAATTAATATTCAACATCGGTGAAATTGGGGCGGTATTGCAGAGAAATTGGTTATTAATCTCCGAGAGGTTTCAAGGTTTGAACTCGATCATCTCTGTATCATCTTCTAGTTGTTTGCTTTCATAAATCATTATGAAGTCCTATTTACGCAAACGTTACTCATTGGACGATCTTGTCCAATCAGAACGCGGGGCGGAGTCTCTTCACATGCGCCTGCTTTTTTTGCAATGCTCTTGCCGGTTTCTGTTGTGCAACAAACTGGCTTTAACTCGATCAATCGGTGGGTGGCTGACGGATCGGTGCTTTCATTGATTTAACGTAATAATTCTATAGAACAAAAAAAAAATGGACAGAACGGTCAGCCTCCCGAATCAGCCTGACAAAACCGCTACAGGTACGAAAATAAGGATCTGTGATCTCAATGCAATAATGAATTGATCAATACTTTTCCTGTAAGGTATGTATTCGCCCTTAACACATGGGACAAGTAGGGTTACCGTATCCACAACCAGGCTTTTATTTGAGTAGCAATGAATAACGCTGTCAACATGCGGAATTATCTATTTGGTTCCAGAACCTATGGGGTTTTGTAACTTGTCCCAGAGTGCTGGAGGTGATATTGGGGTATAGTCACATAATAGTTGAAATGGGGGCATGCTGTTTACTAAAATGCGATCAAATAAACGGTATTTCTCTTTGGAGTGACAGAAGAGTTTCGGAAACCAAACTGCAATACATTGCTGTTTCAGCAGTATGATCTGTGCATTTGTATTGCCATTTGTCCTGAGCCACAGCAGCTGCATGTCCAATGGCACCTAACACCAGCCCTCAGCTATTTACGTTTGTTTACGTTGAGTTACCCCCCATTACCCACTTTCTAATGCATATCCCCGGTTAGACTGGGTAGCCCTCCTCCACCAATGCATTTCATATGCGATTATTAGCTTTGTAGCTTTATTTCCTGCTGTGATTCTGTTTAAAACTGGGTTTAAATGGCTAAATGGCCATCATTGTAATGGATGGTTGTGGCTCTGACTTGCTTTGCAGTGACGTTAGTGGAGAGCAGCAGCGCCCCCAGTGGCCTGGAGCTGGTCAGCGCCTACCAGACCAACCGCCTCGGAGAACCCACCGACCTGGTGTCGCTGGCCGAACAAGTGCAAAAAGTACATGTTTATTTCTCTTGCGCTTTTATCCGCGTAATTAAGGCAGAGGGAATATCATTTATTACAGAATGTATGAATGATGAAGAATGGCTGCTATTACAAGCAGCAAATATTGATTGATTAAACTGTGGAACTTGGGGAGAAATAGCAACTTTAATTCACATATGCAACTGACACATTATGACGAATTTCTCCTTTTTTTTTGGCCTTGCATTAAACCGTAACTTCAAAGGTGAGCCTATGACCACTCCCAAATATGAAGGGAATTTACCTAAATAAATCGAAAATATATTTATATAATTATATAACCACGTTGCTAAAGGCCCAGAGGAAAAGGAACTGCCGCTGAAATAACCAACGTGCTGCTATTGACGGCTCACGTGATTGTTTGCGTCGGTGTCGTGAACTTGGTGGCTTCCTACAATTTTTTACATTTTGACATTAAAGGCTTGTGATTATCCATTTGCTCCTGGGTATTAATCTAGTTATACCATGGCTTGTTGTGTTTGATTTTTAAAGGGAGATGATTTCATCAAAGCCAACGCCTGCAACAGGCTGACCGTGATCGCGGACCAGATCAGATACCTCCAGGAGCAGGCCAGGAAGGTAGGCCTTCGATACTTGCAGAACTGTGGTTAATTGGTTCAGTTAACTGTCTGTCACCTGACAGAAATGCCCCGACCTGTGTAGATAACAAGCCTTATCGTTGATATTAATATCGCTTGACGCTGAATACTCCAGTTGCACAGGTGGAATAAAAGCTTTTGGTGCCAAGTTACATGGTTGTGTTTGAACTTTATATTCCATCCAGAGATCACCCTCATCTACCTGGAACAAAACCCAAAATAAAATCCCTAGTGGATGATGAATGCATGTAGTGTGTAACAGTGCTTGGTTTCTTGTGTCCGCTCTTATTGTGAAGGTTTTGGAAGATGCCAAGAAGGACGCAGACCTCCACCATGCAGCCTGCAACCTTGTGAAGAAGCCTGGAAACCTCTACTTCCTGTACCAGCGGCCGTCTGGACAGAAGTACTTCTCCATCATCTCCCCTCAGGTGGGCCTCAACAACCTTTACTCCGTGTATTGAAATCAGCCTGCAAATGATGAAGCCATGTCAAAAACATTATATATTATGACAATTATCCATGTCAACGCCTTAGGCTATAATTCTTGAAGGGCAATACAGATCCACTTTCCATGTTTTACCTGAACAGGGAAATGTGTGAACTATGTGTATCCAATGATTAACTATATTAGTCATTTTAGGAGACTTTCGGCTCCAAAGCAACAATGAAGATGCTTGGCACTAAGGCTGAGGCCTCAACTCAAATATGTCCATGCCTACATGCAGGCTGAGTGTCCGAACCCAGAGCCTTTAGGCTTGTAGACACAATGATTACTAGATTATCCTGCCCGAGTGGCTCTTACAAACCGTTTTCAAAGGACAGGTTACACATACACACATGTTACAGGGACGTGTGTGTGGTGTGTGGTGTGTGTGTGTGTGTGTGTGTGTGTTGTGTGTGTGTGTGTGTGTGTGTGTGTGTGTGTGTGTGTGTGTGTGTGTGTGTGTGTGTGTGTGTGTGTGTGTGTGTGTGTGTGTGTGTGTGTGTGTGTGTGTGTGTTCGTATGTTCAGAGTGTCAGGGTTAAAGTACTAGCTGATTGACCTTGGACTATGTCAATAATGAAGGCCAGAAAGTGGGTGGGGTAGGGGGGTTATGTTTTGTGTGAAAATGCTGCGGATGTCGGCTTAAGCTATGTCAGCTTGAACAGGTTTTACTTAAGCGCCGATATGAAATTTGTTGTGTAAAACAGGTGTCACCGTTTAGTAGATGCCGCCATCCAAAGTCACTCACAAATGAAGCTAACAGGAGGCTACTCTCTGTGTTTGCTGTTCTGCCTGATACTCTGTTCAACTGAAACGGAGGATGCAGGCTTTACTTAAACCTGTTTTCCCCTCTCACCCCCCTAGGAATGGGGTGCCAGCTGCCCTCATGAGTTCATCGCCGGCTATAAGCTGCAGCACGACATGTCGTGGACCCCTCTGGCGCAGGTGGAGAGGAAGGACGCGGAGCTAGCCATCATGAGCAAGCTGATCAACAGGCAGACCGCCCTGCCTGCCTGCATAGAGCCCAACTTTGAAGGCATCGGAAAGTAACGACACAGCCGGAGGAACTGGACTGGGGGAATAATGGTTCTGAATGGATAAAAAATGGTTAAAAATGATTTTTAATTGTGTTTTATTTGAGTTCAATGCATACACGAGCTCTGGGATCTGGAGTGTGGCAGCAGTTTTGGGTGTCAACGTCTCTCTCGTTAATGTAGCATTGTTCTGTCTGTTTGAATCACTGCCAAAATCATATTGTCATGAGCAAGTTATAGCTATATTTATTAATATTCATCGGCATTCAACAGCAAACTTTTAGCTTTCTTCAACGGTCAGGTTAAGACATCTGATTGGATCAGGGAGAAATTTGACTTGCTTACTCTTGTGTGTTGGTGATAGGAGACTTGATTATGGTCATTATATCTGATGTCATGGCGAGTAGGTCAATAATTAATTCACAATGTCTTAAGTTGCACAATAAACTATCCAGTCTTAAGTCATTTCTTCTTAATTAAAAAAAAATTCACAGCATTTCATTCACTCATGTTTATTGAGTTAATCAAAGTGCAAACAGTTATCTTTAAATCATCCTTCTGGTTTTTAAACGAAATGGTAAAGGCCACAAAGCAATCAGGGTTAAAAGTATAGAGTCATTAAAAACAGGTGAGGTGTTCCCGTTGCTGTCACGGCATCAACTGTCCACGAGGAACTGTCAACGCGTCAAACTGTCAAAAGCCGTCAACTGTCAACGCGTCAAACTGTCTAAAGTCGTCAACTGTCAACGCATCAAAGTCGCCAACTGTCAACGCGTCAACTGTCCACGCCGTTCCGCGCCTCCCAGTCGGTGACGCTCAGTAGGAAGTCGTTGACGTGGGGGAGGAGCCTCCAGTTGTCGGTGGCCATGTGGAACTGCACCGCATCCTCCTGGGGGTGGATCCTGAGCAGCACGTGGGAGCGTGGCGGGAGGAAGAGCAGCACCCTGTGTCCCGTCGTGTCCCCGGGGTCCGCCACGCGGAACGGGGTGAAGTGCTCCTCGAGCAGGGCCTCAAGCTCCGCCTTCGCCAGCCGGCCGCAGAACAGGCTGCTGGCGCGGTCCGGTGACGCCTCCCCCCTGCCCTCGCCGCCGCTCTCCCCGTCTCCGCCGGAGCAGAACTCATCCCAGAGCCGCTCGAACACCTGCAGCCGGAGGGCGGGGCCCCAGGAGGCGGGGACGGGGAGGGGCTTGAACAGCTGGCGGAACGCCACGTGGACGTCGGGCAGGGCGGCGTGCCAGGTGAGCTCGTCCTGCGTGGTGAAGATGGCGCTGCAGTGGAGCGTCCCTGGGTACGGCGCCCGCGGGCGCAGGGTCAGCGTCACACGGCGGGCGGCGCCGAGGCCCGCTCCCGGAACAGACAGGGCACGCAGACGTCCTCCAGGGCGGCGAAGCGCCCGGCAGTCGGCTCGAAGTGCAGGCGGAGGCTGAAGAGCCGGTCGAAGCCGGCCGGGCCGGCGTCCAGGTACCGCAGCTCGTAGGGGAGGGAGATCTCAGCGGCCGAGCCGGAGCCGAGGAGGTGCGACCTGTAGGACGACAGGACGTCCGCGTCGGGTGCTCCCGCGTCCGCCCCCGTCGCCTCGTCGTCCTCGGGTGCTGGGGTCGACTCCGCCCAGCCGCCCGCGTGGTCCTTTGCAACCAGGTGGAAGACGGGCGTGCGGGCCTTGTGGATGGTCAGCGCGCTGGTCAGGTCCTGGCTCTCGACCACCATGGCGGAGAGCGCGCGCTTATTGTCCTGCCGGCCGCCATTGGCGCCGCCCCCGTTTGCCAGCACGCCTGCCAGCTTCTCCCGGGACAGAGCGGTGAGCAGCGCGTAGTAGAGGCGCGCGTGGTCCTGGATGTCCGTGTCGCCGTGGTGACGGGCCACGTGCTGCAGGACGTCGGCCAGTGGGCAGAGGAGGGCGTCCAGCCCCGGGTGCGCCAGCAGGTGGCGACACACGGCCAGCAGGTCGCTACCCAGGCGCCAGTCCTCGTTCCGGGACGCGGAGGAGGCGACGGCGAACAGGAAGTCGACGGTGCTGCCCTGGCCGATCTGCCCCTCCTCCGCCACGCGCGCCAGCACCCGCAGGTGCCAGTGGAGGTCCTTCTGGGAGACAGCGCCCATGTCGTCCCCTGTGGAGACGGCGGCGCCCTGCAGGGACCGGAGCAGGGCCACGGCCCAGCCCGGCCTCACGGGCCCGTCCTGGGCGCGGTCGGCCAGGTTGAGGACGTGCGGGGCCAGCCGGCTGTGGCGGAGGTAGAGCGCGCAGAGCCGGCGCCGCAGGTCGGCGGCGTAGCGCTCCACGTGGCCGAAGTGGCACAGGAAGAGGTAGGACGCGCGGAAGAAGGTGACCACGCCGGCCCGGTCGCCGCCGTGCTCCACCACGTGCAGCAGCAGCAGGAGGTGGTCCCAGAGGTACGCCAGCCCCCCGCCAGCGGCCCCGCTGCCCTTGGCGTCGTCGTCGTCCTCCTCGCCGTGCTCCTCCAGGTGCGCGAGCGCCGACACGTTGAGGCGGGCCAGCATGGTGGCGGGCTCGTCGAACACGGTGGGCACCAGGGTGGCGGCCAGCCGGGGGGTGAACAGCAGGGGCAGGGCCGCCCCGATGGGCTGGTTCTCGGCGAAGTGGAGGAGGCAGTCGGTGTAGAAGAGCTTGGCGGCCGTGCTCATCTGGGGGTGCTGGCAGAGGGCCACCAGCCGCTTCAGGAGGAAGGCCTCGTCCTCCGCGCTGAACAGGCTGTCGGTGAAGGCCGCCTTCATCAGCAGGGTGCAGTGGAACAGGCAGACCTGGACCATGAGAGCGGACGGATGAGAGGCCGGGCTTCGCTTGCACACGTTACAAAGACTCACGTTTGGCTCAATTAAAAATGACGTATTCACGTTTTGAAAAGGCTGGTAAAGTCTAATGAACATCACGTACGTGATGTTCATTAGACTTTACCAGCCTTTTCAAAACCAATCCTTTAGTCACCTATTAAGCGAGACTGTACCGACAGGTCGACAGGTCAGCCTACCAGTTTTGCTGGTAGGCTGATCCATCCATCCTACATCTTAGTGAACACGCCCAGTTGTTGATATCTCTATACGGTCAGCATCAAAAATGGCAAATAATGGATAATGAAATAAAACGTCAGTGTACCTTGCTGGTGCCCAGGAGTCTCAGGAGCTGTGCCTTGAATATCGCCGGGGAGACGCCGGAAACCATGGCGACGACCTCCGTCAGCGCGTGGAGCAGCGCGGCCTGGGACAGCGGCGTGAGCAGGTAGGACTCCTCCAGGAGCGAGGAGAGTACCGAGCGCAGCTCCTTGCAGTCGGGCCCAGTCTGCAACGTGGTCCCCAGCCCAGAGGGCCCCAGCACCGAGGGCAGCGGGGCCACCCTGTCCGTCAGCGCGGGCGATTCGGGCTCCGCCTCCCACGCCACCGCCGCGTTCCCTCCCAGCAGCGCCTTCAGGCCCTCCGGCCCCGCCCCCGCCTGCCGGGCGAGCAGATGCACGCCGTTCCTCAGCACCACCGCGTACAGGCCGCTCAGGGCCTGGTGGTGCCTGGAGTTTTCCTGCTGCCTTAGCCCGTTCAAGAGCTCCAGGTGCTGGGAGAGGAGGCCGGGGCAGCAGGCCTCCAGCTCGCGGAGGCACTCGCAGGCCGTGGCCCGCGTGGACCGCAGCGCTGAGGGCACGTCCGCGGGGTCGTAGTACGTGTCCTGGGCCAGCTTGAGGAGGAGCTCCAGGAAGTCGCGGGAGGCGTGCGAGTGTGCGCTGACGCAGCCGGTGCTGACCAGCACTGTGGTGAGTGTGAGGAGCAGCTGACAGCGGAACTCTGTGTACTTGGGAGGGCAGTGGGAGAACACAGACATGAGCTCCAGGCAGGTCTCTTCCCCCGTGCAGGCAGACGGGCACAGCAGCGTTGGATGTTCACAAAGCGGGGACAGCATACTGAGCTACGTTGGGAGAAGAGAATAAAAATCATTTCATAAAAACGTTGATTGATTGATTTAGTGGTCTCACAAAAAGCAGCATCTTCTCCAAAAATATGCACACTTATTTTTTTAAATGTAATTATTTGTATGCACTGGACGCTGGGAACCACAACGCGACTTGGCAGGCTTGAATAGATGCCAGAGTAAAGATCATGAATCTAGGAGTTGTCATGGGCATCTAAGATAGAGCCGCTGCTCCTCTACTTAGAAAGGAGTCAGTTGAGGTGGTTTGGGCATCGGGTAGGGATGCCCCCTGGGCGCCCCCCCTAGGGAGGTGTTCCAGGCACGACCAGCGGGGAGGAGGCCTCGGGGAAGACCCAGGACTAGTTGAAGAGGGTATACCTCCACACTGGCCTGGGAACGGTCCCCCCGTCAAAGCTGGTCAATGTGGCCCGGGAAAGGGAAGTCTAGGCCCCCCCTGCTAGAGCTGCTGCCCCCGCGGCCCGACCCCGGATAAGCGGTTTGAAGATGAGCTGAGAGAGAGATGAGATGAGATGAGATGTGCAGCAGTGATTGTTGTTTACCTTCACGTCGTAGGTGACCCTTTCATCTCGCTGCTCCCGAAGCAGCTCCACCAGGAACACCTCCGCCGTGGTGGAGGAGAGGAACCGGGAGGGACTGCGGAGGAACGAGGCGACCCTCCCGACCCAGCTGACTGCCATCGTCAAAAATACAAAACCTGAACTACCATCAAGAAGATCAATTCAACGCATTAATCCACACGTCTTTCTAGCGGTTTGACAGAGTATAACCCGGCTATATAATGGAATGCATTTAAAATAAATCTGCAGAGTTACTCCTCGCTGGTGAGGAGACAGGAATAAAATACTGATTAAGCGGTTCGATATGTCAGCAGATGTCAGTGACTTCCCTATTATGTCATGTGGTTCTTCTACTTCTTTTGCTGTGCGTTAGAAAACTTGATTGTGATTGACAGCGCCACCGTGTGGCATCAGAATAAACAACGACGCCACTCAACTTTTCAGATAAAAAAAGATTTCACGATAATCGGTAACTGAAACATTCTTTGTGTGATTATTTATCCACGATTTTAACCAAACTGAAAGAGCACAAAAACGCGAATACCATCGACGGTCTTCCAGGTACAGGGGGACGCTAGGTGGTTACTCACCACCAGACGTCGCCACCACAGAAGAAGACGAGTCAGCCAATCAGAACCGTCAATCAACCACAACACGGAAGTCCTTTTTTAGGCGCCAATTTTGTTTTCGTTCAAAAAACTCGGGACCTGATGTCGCCGTCTGACTCGTAGATTCACTCATCTACAGTGGAATTAGTGGAAATAGTGGATGCTTTTTGAAACGCCGACATGAGCGAAAACACATTCCCCATTTACAAGGTTGATGCCATCGTCGCCTTTTTCCGGACCGAGGTGCTCACAGCGCAGGAGGCGAAGCACTTCACCAAGGCGGACCTTGTGCCCTCTCCCAAGGTACCCGTACCCCTAAACCCCTCTCCAAATGTCCTGTACCCCCTAAACCCCTCTCCCAAGGTACACGTACCTAAACCCCTCTCCCAAGGTACATGTACCTAAACCCCTCTCCCAAGGTGCCTATACCCCCTAAAGATCTAATGCCCTCTCCTAAGATATCTATACCCCCTAAATACCTTCCTTTAGATGAAACAGTTAACATTTAAAGACCAGTTTTAATTCGAGTTGACAATTCATTCTTCAAGTGTGTTTGTAAATAAATTACCCTAAATTTCTCTGCAGAGATGAATAAAGTATATCTTAAAAGTATATCTTATTGTCATGTGAACGTAAATTGTTGGCAGTGCAGTGAGACACACACGTAAATATGAATGAAGTGTGTGTGTGTGTGTTGTGTGTGTCGTGTGTGTGTGTGTGTGTGAGAGAGAGCCTGTGGTGTTGATCACCACAGACGTCATTTATTGTGTGTAAACACACCTGCTGGTCTCTCCCCCCTCCAGCCCGAGTTGGTCCAGAGGTTGTACATGAGGATACTGCAAATGTTGTTCCGCTTCAGGCCCGAGTGTCACAACATGGTACGTTAGTCTTTCCTGATACAGCACACACACGTTGAAGAACAGACGGAACCCCCCTCCTTGTGTTAGTCAATACAACTTTTTATTTTCGCCACATCAGGTTCCGCTGATGGAGAATATCCAGAATCCGGCCATTCATGAGGTGACCACATCGATCCTGAGGATCTACCTGCTCATGTGAGTTTCTTTGCACTCATTACATATTATTAAGTAATATATTTATATATATATATATATATATATATATATATATATATATATATATATATATATATATATATATATGAGGCTAACCCTAGAGAAATATTACGAAAGAAAGAAAACATGCGTCTGTGTGTACCCACCAGGCGTCAGGTCGTGGCCATGTGCTTCGTCAAAGATTTCGCTCTGAATGACCTGCTGGCACCAAGTAAGTTGGTGAGCATCAATGTCCCCATAACTCATCGTGGATGTGTGTGGGTGTCGCGGGATGTGACTGGATCGTTTGGAGAGCAGGGCTTTACCGTTTCCCTCCTCTCTGTCCTTCACCAGAGGCCAAGAAGACGATGTCGGTCCTCAGTGGGATCATGAACTTCATCTATTTCAGGAAGATGAGGATGCAGATGTCCCTGGAGCATGTGGCCAGATTTGTGAGTTTTTGTCCAACCGTTCCCAGTGTTGGAGTGGTCACAAGCTGGGGCTCTTGATCTTCATCTGGCTCTCTCTCTCTTTCTCTATGCCTATCGCTTGCTCTCTCTCGCTCTCTCGCTCTCTTGCTTTCTCTCTCTGCCTCTATGCCTAGGGCTCTCTTTGTCTCTTCCTCTCTCTCTCTGCCTCTTTGCCTATCGCTCTGTCTGTCTCTCACTCTGTCTGTCTCTCACTCTGTCTCTCACTCTGTCTGTCTTTCCCTGCCAGAGCCTATCCTCAGCTGGGATAGGCTTTTTTGACAGCGTGTAAAAAGTGGATATTGATTTTTGATGGTTGCTTTTTCTCCACAGAGAGTCGACGTGGATAGGTTCCAGGCTTGTACCCGAGGCATAAAAGAGGCGGAGGAGAAGGTCGACATTCTAACGTAAGTGTCCCAGGTGACCCCAAAAGATGAGGCACTCGTCAGCTCAGTTCAGTCGATGGTCAACGTTTGTTCTTCAGACCTCCATCGTGAGGCGAGGCTGAGTGAGCAGAGATGGAATTGCTTTATTAAAATAATGATGTCATGTCTCTGTGTTCACCGCATGCCCCTTGACAAATGGCATCTCCTAAATGTCCTAGGATTGAGTTGAAGTCGCTTTTGTGTACTACAAAACCTCATTTGTGAGCCGATCCACTGTTAGCTCAGCTGTTAGCTGTGAGTGTTTTGAGCGTGGAGGAGACGAGCGGCCCGACGGGGGTCATCACAGTGTTTTTACTCCACCAGCACCATCCCCCCGGAGATGCAGGCAGAGGACAGGGAGCTATCAGCCGCACTCTTGGAGCTCCAGTCCACCGTCACCCAGGAGTACCAGGAAGTGGTGGGAAGACGCACAGAATGCCGCACAGGCCGACACACACACACACACACACACACACACACACACACACACACACACACACACACACACACACACACACACACACACACACACACACACACACACACACACACTGACCGCTGTATTCAAACCGCCGCTGAAGAAGGACTTTGTTCTTTGTTGCTGCAGAACGAGCTGAACGAAACCGTCGCAGAGTGGAAAACCAAGATAGCCGAGCAGACTCAGAAAGCGGTAGGTGACTTTTCTTTCTTGATTACGGATTCTCTCTGTGAATGGTGATCAGTGCAAACGGTTGTTCTATGAAAGGGATGTTTTTTGTTTCCTTCTTCTGACAAATGAACTTATAGATTGTAAGTCCCTTTGCATAAAAGTCTGCTAAATGTAAATATAAAGGTAAACGTAGACTTGTGGTGGTCAAACCACCATTATTCCCGTTCCATTATTCAACCATGGCAACGTGCCTGGGGAACACCCCATCAGGGCCTCCCAGCTGATGGGGGTCCACCCCCGCCTGCACTGCTTTACACCTTCACATGGCTCCCCCCCACCAGGCCCGCACCAAGGTGGAGGTCAGCACCCTGAAGGAGGAAATCATCCACTTGCGCTCCCAGATCTTGGAGTCTCCTGAGGATCTGAAGAACCTGATCGAGAAGATGAGGGACAACCTGCGCGTCATCAAGACCTCCATCGTGAGTTTGGGGGGGGGGGGGGGGAGAGCTGTAGCCGGGGGGGGATTATTATTATTATTATGTCCTTAAAAGTGTGAATGTGTTGTGAGAATGCCTCGTCTTTGGCTGTAGGGAAGTGTTTAGGGCGTAACAAAGTGTTTTACGGTGGAACAATAATATCGAACTCAAAAAAAAAAAAAACATGAACACGCCCACTATGTAAACTTTTCATTATTTGTGTACTTTTTTTATTTAGCTGCACACTTTTGACAAGCACTTTACATGAAGTGCGTTCAACAATGAAGATGCATCTGAAAGCGCAGGAATCAGAAACTCACAAAAGGATAAAAATTCATATCAAATATGTTTTTAAAAAGCACCTTCCAAAAATGGAAGTCACAGAGGGCTTCGGTGACGGCGTCAGTTCTCTTTAAGCCGGTCAGTGGGAGTAAGTGTTGGCATGGCGATGTCAGGGCACTGACGCTGTCTTTGGGCGGGGTCGGCATGGCGATGTCAGGGCACTGACGCTGTCTTTGGGCGGGGGTCGGCATGGCGATGTGAGGGCACTGACGCTGTCTTTGGGCGGGGGTCGTGGGAGACAGAAGGCGGCGGACGTGCGGCTGGTGGAGCTCCAGAACACGGTGCAGGGCCTTGACCAGAGCGGGGGGGAGATCCAGCTGATGTACGGCCTGCTTCAGGACCTGCAAAGCGCCATGGGCGTCAGCAAGCAGCTCAACGAGGAGGTACCGTATGGGGGCGAGGGCCGCTGACCCTCTGGGTCCACAGCCTAACCGCCTACTAGGTGGACTGTTGGGGCTTTAGTAAGATGCCTAAAGTGTGTGTGTGTGTGTGTGTGTGTGTGTGCGCGCGCCTTGTGTGTGAGCAGCTGCAGGAGCTGATTGCGCAGAACGAGAAGCTGAAGAAGCAGCTGAAGAACCTGAGCACGGAGGAGGTGCAGATGAAGAGGGCCGAGGGCATGAAGATGGACAAGGCCTCCAAGCTCTACATCCGCCGGCAGAAGCACAAGGAGAGCAAGGACCTCCACGTGCAGGACGTCCTGGGGTCAGTAGCACACGTTAGACTACTCCTATTATTTGTCCTACCCCTTTATGTTACTGTTTTTATACTACTTCCACTACTACTACTTAGGGCTGCTCGATTATGGAAAAAATCATAATCACGATTATTTTGATCAATACTGAAATCACGATTATTCATACGTTATTTTTTTTTCTTCCCACAAAAAAATGTTGGAACTGAGAACTTTGAAATTTCGCCATACATACAATACACAAAATGGTCAAAAAGAAAAATTTCCAATCTAAAATAATCGAAAGATATGTATCCAGCTGTTCTGCCCTTTCTATAAAAGATAAAAATAAAAATATTTTTTCTATTTTTTTTTTATATTGAAAAACCCGATTATGTTAATTTTGTGATCGTTTGATGCTAAAATTGAAATTGCAATCAAACCTCAAATAATCGCCCAGCCCTACTGCTACTATCACTACTACACGTGTTACATTAATGCGGCCATGTTGTGCTTAATACGACCGCTATTAGTTAAAGGTCCCATGGCATGAAAATCTCTCTTTATGAGGTTTTCTTGCATAAATATGAGTTCCCCTAGCCTGCCTATGGTCCCCCAGTGGCTAAAACTTGTGTTTGGTGTAAAATGAGCACTAGGTGTTCTGCACGCCTTTGGAAAAAACCGGAGGCTCAAGCGCGCTGATTTGGAATGTGGTCCCTTATGTCGTCATAAAGGATCTAAGCTCCTCCCCTTTCTCTGCCTTGCCCGCCACGAGAATTTGACCCGCCAATGAGGCACAACTGTGTGTGTGTGTGTGTGTGTGTGTGTGTGTGTGTGTGTGTGTGTGTGTGTGTGTGTGTGTGTGTGTGTGTGTGTGTGTGTGTGTGTGTGTGTGTGTGTGTGTGTGATTACACACACTGTAACGCAAGTGTTTGGTGTTGTGGCGCATAACACGTCGGTTCTTTGACGTCTCTGGTGTTTCCACAACGAGACTGTAGTGGGGGTTATCTCAGCCATGGTTGAGAAGGAATTGGGGGAAAGGAACATTGGCTTTGACTCCCTGAAGTACATGAACTGCGACATGCTGCCTGCCGCCGGTTGCCGCGAGGCACCACCGCCGCCGTTTGAGATTCATAATATCCTCTGGTGGCTCACACAGCTTTTGGCTGTGATAATATATATTATATAGATATCTATGTATCATATATTATTTAGATATAGAGCTCCAGGACTGTGTGTTCTAGAATATTTACAGAACACGGCTAAAGGCTGTGTGCGCCTCGCCATTGTGACACATCCACTGTAAACAGAGCGCATGGTACCGTGGCTGCTAGCTGCTCAGGGCCACACCCTCCTCCATGACCCGCCTCGCTCCTCCTCATTTGCATTAAAGCTACACACACCGAACCGGCGCGTTTGGGGAAAGCTCAATGTGCGACTGGCTCGTATGGCTGTAATTTCCCGCACCACGGCTGAATATCGGGAACGTCTTCAACTACTGTGTTTGGGGCCTACTAATATCTATATTAAAGCATCCATGAAGTAATATGCCATGGGTCCGAAATATTGGCAAAAACATAACTTTATGCATATTTTCATCTGAAAATGCATTGTCTAGTCATCACTGGATTTACACGAGAGTACAGTAGAGCAACAGTAAAGCAATAGTAGCAGTAGCCACGCAATACTAGTAATACAATAGTAGTAGTAGCGCAAGATACAGTGAATAGTTCATTATTTTGCGCTGCTACTACTTCTATTGCATCACTTCTGCCAATGCTACAGCTGTTGCACTACCGTACTTGTAATGTAAAACCAGACTAGTCGATGCATTTTCAGATTAAAATATGTGTAATTGTTTGCACGAAGATGTTTAATATATACGACATACGACTGTCCCTTTTTATTTTTTTAGGTTGTAATCTTGTGTTTGTTGTCATGCATTATTGTGGTGACTGTTTCGAAGTGGGAGTTCGGATACAAGCGTCTCAGTGGCTGAGTGGGGCGAGCACGAACCGAGGCGTACGCAACGTGACCACTGCATCCGTCCGTCAACTGACGACGGAAGGCGTGTCTGACGGACGGGGGAGTGGCCTTTGCCGACGGAGCCACGATCTGATTGGCTGACGGATCTGTTGCAGCCTGAAAAGTGAAAATTCGGAAGAGTCGGAACGGACGGACCCACGATGCACTTCGGGACCGCCCCGTGCAAAGTCAATGAGATCCGTCAACGGACGGCTGCAGTGGGCATGGGGTGTTTACCCCCCTAACCGCGGATACCGGCACGGTACCAAACAGCCTGTGTGTTTGTCGCCCCCTGCAGGCAGTGTGACCAGGTGCAGCAGAAGCGTGAGGAGAAGGCGGAGCAAATCCAGGAGATCACACGAGACACCATGCGGCTCAGGGCCAAGATGCAGAGCCTGAGGGAAGTCTGCGGCCAGACCACGGCCAAGGCACAGGTACGGCCGTTCGGACCGGACCCTCGTTCCGGGACCAGACCCTGGTGTGTGTCAGCAGCAGCGCCCGGCCGATGTATCGGTTGACTCGTTTCGTCGGCCGATATCGGCCTGTCAACGATAGATCGGTATCTGCGCCTGACGATATGAGAACTCCAGGGTCGGCTTGGTTCAGGAGGTAGAGCTGGTTGACTTGTAACAACCCAGAGGTTGCTGGTCCGATCCCCGGCTCCTCCTAGCTGAGTGTCGAGGTGTCCCTGAGCCAGAAGCCTCACCCCGATTGCTCCCGACGAGCGGGCTGTCGCCTCGCGTGATTCACTCCGCCGTGAATGTGTGTATAAACCGTAGCGCGTGGCTTTGGACAAAAGCGTATGCTAGATGCAAATGTAAATAATAGGGATCGGCCGATACTAGTTTTCTTTTTACCCGCATGTTTTACAGACACAGTTCAATAAATGTTCCTTTTTTTAATTAAGACTTTTAACATTTGTTAACATCATTGTGTCATTTTTATGATGTAAATTGAGGGAGCGAAAGCAGTATCGGCTCCAAATATCGGCTCAAGATAATCAGCAGCCCGTATCGGTCACTGGCTAAGGCCGCCGAAAATCAGTTTCGGCATCAGCCCTAAAAAAATAAATAATCCATACCGGTCGTTCCCTGGTAAATAAGCCCTGGTGCTGACTCTGGGTACGGACGTACATCGCAGGAGTGAACGCTGAGGGCCCAGGCTCTGCGTCACGCGCGGCATCGTCTTTAAAATGCGTTTTTCTCCTGGCCTTGACCTGACGACATACTGACGACGATGGCCTCCATCTCATGCCGTCGGTCCCCTTTCGGCACCTCCTCTCTCCAGGGGCTGTTCGACATGATCCTGGCCTCCCTGGACCACCTCCACAAGGGGATAGAGAAGCGCTCTGTGGAGGTCAACGTGGAGCTGGAGAATGTGGCGGCGATCTTCTAGACCTCCGCCTGTTGATTGGTGATGATCTCCTTCCCCTCCCACAACGACAACGCCTTCGCCACACCCAACCCCTTGTGAATATTTTTGTGTTTGTGGAACGTTGTTACTCTGCGATTCTTTGTTCAACTTTCTGTATTGGACTTCTATGTTAGACGTGTTTACTAATTGAATCATCAGCACAGTGGTTCTCTGATGTGTGTTTTGGAATAAATGTACGTACTTGTTCTAAGTAATGTGCAAATTATTATCTACCAATTTCCTAGTATAAAGAAGAGAACTTGACAAGCATGAGGAAGACACAAATGCTTTTAATTGTTTTAATTATTGTAAAATATACTGGTTAGCTCGGCCCATTATAAAGCATATTTCAATACAACAAAATATTACATCCATATTTAAGCTTATTCCATTTTCACATGTAAAACCAAATACTATCGGGGCGAATCTCAGCAAATAAAACTATGCTGGAACATGCAAAGTTATTAAAAGTACCTGCAATTTATCGCCCTGCAGAGAGTGATAAGCTAATGGACCCTGGGCTAAATCCCTTTTCAGAGCTTTCATGCCCGAGTTACATATGAATTAGTAGAGTATAACATTATCTACAAGTACTCAACCATCACTGCTATTATTGTCCATTAGGTCCCTTTATCATAAGAGCATATAAGCTGTGTTTTGCATCATGCACCGTGTCTAAAATCACTTGTTCACTCATTGCCATAGCACGATAACAGGAACACTATATAGTACCCTCTTTATGCATGATTGGGCAGGGAAACACTGATCACATGTAGTGTAATCGTGCGTCATACACTGAACCAGATTTGTGAACAATACACACTCCCTAAAATAGTGCACTAGACAGTGACCGAGCGATTTCAGACACGGCCTTGAGTTGTGTATAAAGGATTCTCATCTGCACATAAGTGCTATAGCGCCGATGGGCCAGCAGGGGGCGGCGGCGGTGTTCAGCAGGAAATGACGAGCCCCTCCAGGGACCGCTGGCTGGGCGTGCGCTCCAGGGAGCCGGCTGAGGAGAGGACCTCACAGGCCGCCAGCTCGTGATACAGAGCGTTCAGCACCTCCAGAATGTGGGCCTTCCCTGTTTGGGTTGAACACACAGCCGAAGTGAGTGACGACGCGACAAATAGGCGTCGACCAACACCACAACAACAACGTGTGTCTTTAATAACAGCGTTTTTGTTTTTTTTACGAAGCTTGGAGTAATATTGTTCGTAAATGAACGTGAGCCAGAATTAACAAAGTTGGCCTAAATGTTAATTCTGCGATAAACGGATTTACAAGTTTTTGCATAGTTTTTATTGACGAGAGAGTGGGTGGGTGTGTGCGACGTGACAGTTTATTACATTCGGGTTAACAGCCACTAACCGTGCTGCGGGTCGCTGCAAGACTCCAGAGTGCTGAGCAAGATCTTACCCAGCGACCGCCGGGACACGTTCTGAGAGAATACAGAATGGAGACAGCTGGGAAATTAGCATAAGAGCAAAATACCCAAGAAAAACCCACACCCGACTAAAACCATTTGTTATACAAGCCCCCAAACCCTCCTCCACACAGACAGCTACTATTTGCTCATTTAGCAGACATTTGTTATCAAATGAGCTCGGTGATTAATTTACAAATCCTTCTTAGAGATATTCGTTCTTTCCAAGAGCAGGTAAGGGTTAGTTGTCTTGCTCAAGGATGCCTACAGGACGAGTGCAGACATTGGAAGTTGGACCCACAACTTTACTGAGAGAAAGTTCTAGAGATGTAGAGGAGGGTGGACAACTTGGGATAAAATACATCAACCAACAGCAGACTACAGGAGTGGCCTGCTGTTAGAGTGCTGGGTTCTCTATCTGAGTTTCTATTGGACAGTTCTTCATGACAGACGCTTTCCTATCCTATATGCCAAAGCTCACAGCTCAGGGCAGTTTCAGAAAGTTAAAGGAAGCAAACCAGTAGAGTAAGCGTTAGTTTTTTACGTAGCATCTGGTGCTATCGTCCTTCTTATCAAGTCCTGCGTAACTTTTCTATTTCGATTCCTTAAGTCGATTTTTGCCATGCAAAACGTTTCCCACTGAGACGTCCATGTGAAGCACCACCTCGTCCCAGTCGTGTTGTTCCCCTCGCCCCACACGTTGTATCACTGTGTTGCGCCGGAAGCGCTGTACAAATAAAGCTAGACAGACTGATCCCCGAGGGACCACTGACCAGGTCCCTGAGATGCTGCAGGAGCTGCAGAACGTCCAGAAGCTTCTCCTCCACCAGCGACAGCCGGACGCGCTCTGTCTCCAGCATCTGGAGCTCCACCTGCAGCTGCTCCGTCTCCTCCGCCTTCTGCTGAAGCTCCTGCAGCAACGAGTCCTTCATCTGGGAGAGGAGGACAGGTTAGCCCTGGATGGGTTGTAGGCGTCGGACCAAATATTGATACGGCGATATTTCGTCGCCCCTTCTTCGAGCGATACGATATTCGATACACTGCCGCCAAATGTCGATTATTGTTATTTTAATTTATTTTCAAAGATGAGTAACTGAAATACTCAGTTTGAACCATAGATAAATAAATAAATCCAGAACTTTTCACGGTCATTTCATACTCACATTCATACTCATAGTTAGACATAGATCGTGATGTGTTGTTATAGGATTGACTAACAATATATAGATTGTTGCAGAATCGCTGCATCGTGATATCATCGTATCGTGGGACATGTTACGCGAATCGTACTGTATCGGTAGGTACCCTAGTGATTCCCACCCCTAATGTGTTATAGAAATTGGACGCACGGAAAGAGACAACGACTAGTGATCTGGGCCACAATCTTCAGACAGACTTCATAGCCAATCAGGTTGGTTGCATGTGGCCATAAGGTGGCGTGATTGGCTGGATATGTAAACATGTGACGTGGGCTTGTCTGAAAAATGTTTGCCGTATCCGGGAAGAGGCAGTTCAGGGCCATTGCATGAAGCCAAGGGTCACCTGGGCTGAGAGAAGGTCAAGAGTTTGTTTGGTTGCATACAGAAATATCATACAGAAATATCATACAGAAATATCATACAGAAATATCAATTTTCGTTCTCCCAACGACACTGACAAGAGGTTTGGATCTTTTTGGACGCAGCAGTATCGGAAAATGTGACGTCCATGATACGTCTTCACTGAAGCCACTGTTGCACTGTGACCGAAGAGTTTACTGCAAGACTGGGCCGCTCTCCACCGGAAGTCCAATACACAACGCACATTCCAAGCACCTCGTTCATTTTGTCCTGGCATCCAGATTTGGGGCTAACCTTCTGGGACAGGACGACATGTCCTACCGGCAGGGGTTACGACCTCCTCGTAAATGTAAATACATTTAAGGGCTGACATTTGAAAAACGTCAAGAGTTATTTCATAGTTAACTGCGCTCTCGTGGTAGCCCTAACATCAGCCCTGACATCAGCCCAGCATAAACACATCAACCTGAGTGCGTTTCGAGTCTCGACACAAACGGTAACTCGTCGACCGCAGAGCAGCGTCTCAGCCTGCCAGAGAGCCTCTGGGAACTCCTGCCCCGCCACAGAGCTGATGTCATGCTGGGCTCTGAGGGTCGGCCAGGTTCTGACCTCGCCCAGCCTGCCCCAGAGCACGCCCTCACATGGCGCTCTGTTTGGGTCGAGCCTGGCAACTCTCCCACACGTCCCACAACCCTTCTGGGGGACTTTAAGGTAGAGTTGTGGTTGGATGTTGACGCAACGCAATGACCACGCAGTCGTGAACAGCAGTTGTCTTGTAACCGAAAGGTTGCTGGTTCGATCCCCAGCTCCTCCTAGCTGATTGTTGATGTGTCCCTGAACTAACTGCTGGCTGCCTTACATGGTTGACTCTGCCGACGGTGTTTTGATGTGTGTATTAACTGATGGAAGTCGCTTTGGATAAAAGCGTCTGCTAAATGCCCTAAATGTAAATGTAAACGGTTCTAAGTCGGGTTTACCTTAGCGGACCAATCTCAGCCCTTGGTGCTGCGTCACCTCGACGCAAGGATACGATTTTTGGGAGGTGCACGTCAGGCCCTTGCGCTGGACGCAAGGAGGGTCCACAAGGACTTCATGTGTCCGTAAAAACCCCCTTGTATTGCGTCAACTTCCAACCATAAACTCTACCTTTATGTCTCAGTCCTCCCGTGGAGATCTGTCTTGTTTTCCCTGCGTTGTGAACAACAAACCGAGGAAGGCAAAGTCCTTTAAAGTCGGCGGTGACAAATGAGCCCAGGGCATGAAGCCCCAGGGGTGGGATTCCCTCAGAGGACCGGGGGAGTGTCTCTGTGGTCACAGCCTGGTGGAGACACAGCTGCACCCTCACCCACAGGCACACACGTGCACACGCACACAAACACACACAGGCACATGCACGTGTACACACACACAGGGGGGGGAGCCCTCCTTGTCGCTGGTCGCGGAGAACGACTCCATGGTGTCTGTTGGGCGCTGCGGTTCACTTCTTTGAAGACCACCACTTTCATAACAGGGCTCCCAGAAGTCCCCTCTAATCCAGTTTAACACACACACACACACACACACACACACACACACACACACACACACACACACACCACACACACACCACACACACACACACACACACACACACACACACACACACACACACACACACACACACACACACACACACACACACACACCCTGCATTAGATCCCATTATCTAGGACTTTGGGTGGGTGGGTGGATGGAGGGTTGGACGGGTGGTGTTCATGTTAACTGTACCATACCAAGGACTCTGTGGCCCAGCCTAACACCGTAACCACCGGGCATTACACCTCCTGACCACCCACAGGTCTGATGCCAGCCTGCGGTCCCGTGCCACACATCATCGCTCTCCCCCCCCCATCTGTCATCACCGTCCCGTTCCCCGAACACTCGTGTACATTCAAACTGAGCTGACCTGGTCCATGTCCATCTCCGCCCGGCTCTCCCTGAGCTCCAGCTGCTTGTGGAGCCTGGTCACCTTCTGGAGGAGCTCCACCACGGCGCTGCGGCTCTCCTCCCCCCGCGAGCTGCCGCCGCCACCGCCGCCGCCGCCGCCACCACCACCGAACGTGGACATGAGCTTCCTGAAGGCCCGGTCGTCACACCTGCTTCAAAGGGCGAACGGTAAACGGACTGCATTTATACAGCGCCTTTCTAACCAGCGGCCACTCAAAACGCTTTACAATATTTTCTCACATTCACCCATTCATACGCACATTCACACACCGACGGCGGTGTCAACCACGCAAGGGTGACAGCCAGCTCGTCGGGAGCAGCTAGGGTGAGGTGTCTTGCTCAGGGACACCTCGGCACTCCCAGCTAGGAGTAGCTAGGGGTCGAACCAGCAACCGTCCGGTTAGCAACCAACCCGCTCTACCTCCAGATCCACACGCCGCCACACACGTGGAGGCGTCAGGGGTCAGAGGAGTCGTTTGTAACGGGCACCGAGCGGTGCCCGTTACAAAAAGCTGGATTCAGTCGACAAAGCAGTGCTGACCACATGAAGACTTTCTGGGCTGTTTTTGTGATTAACATTCGAAACCCGAACAAAGGCATCTATTTGCTTCTCTGTAAATAACTATAAAGCATGAATGAACAAATAGATAAATAAATAAACCATGCAGCTGCTCAAAGGATCTTCTCCATCTGGTTCACTTCTCTGTGTCTCTAAACATTGTTTTGCCCTTTCTTCTTATTACCTCTGCATGAAACTAGAAAGCCCAGCGTTGCATGCCAGCATCAGTTTCACCCCCCAGAAGAGAGACTACACACAGATGGTTAAGATGCTACTTAACTTGGACGGAAAAAACTGTCTGTGTCTGATTCTAAGGTGGTTGTTCTGTGGATCTAAGAGTTTCTAAAGGTGATTCTAAGCTTGTTGTGAGGTGGTTTCTAAGCTTGTTCTGAGCTGGTTCTAAAGTGGTTCTTTTCGAGATTGTTCTGAGATGATTCTATGCTGGACCCAAGAGGGTTCAAAGCTGGTTCTGAGCTTGGTTCTTAGCTTGTTACAAGCTTGTTCTGAAGTGGTTCTAAACGAGTTCTTCTGAGCTGGTTCTAAGCTGGTTCGGAGCTGGTTCTGAGCTCGTCCTAAGCCTGTTCTGCGCAGGTCCAGGTGTTTGTGTCGAGGCGCTGTACTGTACCTCTCCTCGCAGCAGGACAGTCGGCTCAGGATCCTCCTGACCTCGTCCACCTGCCTCTGCTGTTCCCCGGTCCACTTGTCCTCTTCCTCGTCTGAGGCGGCTTGGCCCTCCACCGACCGGAACATCTGCTCCTCCGCTGGACGTCGCCAGGACAACCACCGTCATCATCAGTACCCCCGTCATCATCATCATCATCATCATCATCATCATCATCATCCAAACCATCACCGCTGTCACCATCGTCATAATCCTCTCCCACGTCACCACCCACCTCATCATCATCATCATCAGTTCCACAACACTGTTTGTTTTCACAGGCGGACCTTTGTCGGGGTTCAGATCGTCCCAGCCGGTGGGGGAGCAGCGGTCGTCGTGTTGGGGGTCCGTGTCGGATGGGGGTCCCGCCCGGCTGCCCACCCCCTCCTGCGGGCACGGGTCAGGGCCGCCGATGGGGAGCTGGAGCTTGGACACCTCTGACCTGGGAAACCCGGGAAGACGTGTTTGGTTTGGGGTGGTGGGGGTTCTGGGGGCACTCGTCGTAAGAGGACGTTCTCCTCTCTGTTGGGACAGGAGCCCTGCCCCAACAGAGAGGCCTCCAGCCAGCCAAGAGAAAGGCCTCATAAGTCGTCCCCCTTTTTTGCCTAATCTTTAATTTGGTACAAGTCAATTGCGGAGATCAAAGCGCGAATATCAAGTAACAAGAAAGCGGCGCGCTATAAACCCACATCGACAACCTCCGTGGTATTTTCATTATTTTTTTTTAAAAGTCGGTGATACAGTACTTGAAATCTGGGAGGAGTAATTGAAGCCAGACGCGGCATCTTTCACGCATTTTTACTGTAAAGTGGGTCAATGCTAGCCGGGCGCCCGTTTTTTTGCGAGATGTGTGGTAAAACGGAGCTGTGAGTTACATCGGGTTTGAAAATGGAAAGACATCCAAGGATACTCAATTCTCATGTTCCAACTCAGCCTGCAGGACACACAGAGCATTTGATCCTGTTCCTGTTTATCCTGAGTATCCTAAAAACCCTATCACACTATTGAGAGAGGACTTGTAGTTTTGTAGCGAGAATGCAATCATCTCCTAATGGTTTGAATTCTCCAGCTTTCCTCTGCGGCCCAGCACTCGTGTGTGTGTGTTGGGGGGGGGGGAAATCCGGGCAGGGAGCTTTTCTTAAATCACACACTAAAGTGTTTCCAGATGAGCATGTCTCGCTGCGAGAGAAAGCGAGAGAAAAAAAAAAAAAAATTCAACAGCTTGCTTCTCTTAAAAGAAAAAAGGAAAAAAAAAAACGAAGAAAAGGTAAAAAAAAAAAAAAGATCTACAGCCCAGGGGTACCGGAGCACTCCTCGACTGTGGCGCTGCCGACGGTGTTGTGGGACAGGGCACTGCGTGGTCGATGACATTCTATTGGACATGCTATACATCTGCGCTCCATAGAGCTCCTTTGTGCTGTAAGCCGTGAAGAAAGGGAGTGACTTCAGCGGGGAAGGTCGGGGAACCGTAGAAGAGGGCGGGGAGGGGGGTGGGTGCGGTGGGGGGGGGGGGGGGTTTCGGGGCAATCAATCAGTTAGTGTATGGAGACGTGTTTAAGTTATATGGTGGAGGAGTGGGACGCCGTGCATGAAGCCCGCCAGCTGTAGTCGGAGCATGGGAGACGCCGTGGCCCTGCGAGGGTGGACATGCATGCATGCACGCCCTGCATGCATGCTCTGACCGTGCCTGCGCACACACACACACACACACACACCACACACACACACACACAACACACACACACACCACACACACACACACCACACACACACACACACACACACACACACGACACAAACGACACACGTACACACAGCACACACACACACACACAGGGACTAGACGCTGCTGTGGTTGCCGGGGACACAGCGGCCTGGGCCGGTGAACGCGCGGCGCACTGGTCGTTGTGAATGCGGACCCCAGCGTGACTAATGACACGTTGACTGGGAGGGCTGTGTGTGTGTGTGTGTGTGTGTGTGTGTGTGTGTGTGTGTGTGTGTGTGTGTGTGTGTGTGTGTGTGTGTGTGTGTGTGTGTGTGTGTGTGTGTGTGTGTGTGTGTGTGTGTGTGTGTGTGTGTTTACATTCAGTCAGTTAGCCGACGCTCGTAGCCAGAGAGACTGGCAGACATTGGGTGAGCACAAGGAAAGCAAACAAGCCAGGAAGGTCCTGTGCGACCTCGTGTCTAGGAGAGAGCGTGTGTCAGAGGTGCGGAGGCGCGGTATAGGAATCAGGAACGGAGTAAATAGGATTCAACAGAGATAATGTATCTCAAACAAGTGTGTACAAAAGAAAACAGAAACAATCCCACAAGTCTGTTTGTGGGACGATTCTAACAACAGCGGAGCAGGACAATGTATGACTTCAATATAGGGATGGAGTAGGTCACACGCGCGCACCATTCAAAATAACCTACCTGGCTCCTATACCAACATGGTGACCTAATCATCTCTCGGCCTCTAGTCGACCTAGACTAGAGACACCATAGGGTGCTTCCTGCAGCTAGTGAAGGGATGTGGGGTACCCACCCCCATCTCTTTATATAAAGTAAAAGGGGGGGGGGGGGGGCTGAGTTCAACACATACTGCAGCCTCAATGAGGGTGCTCTCTGCTAAGGTTTCACCACAGTGGGCTTACATCCTGCGTTCTAACTAGAGCGCTGACCATGAGAAGTCCTCCGTTCCCCGGGCAGAGCGAGCGCAGTGGACCTCCGAACGTCCTCCAGACATCCCGGTGGTTTTCCACTGCGGACCAGAGCAGACATAACACAACGATCCCAGGGAGCGAGAGACGGTGCAGACGCACCGCAGGGGAAAACCTAACGACAATGATGATTGTGGACCGCCGGCAACAGCCCTCGTTTATTCAGCGCTGAGTCAAACAAGACATGACAAATAATAGTGTCCATAATGCAAAATATACACATATTATTGACTCCAGCCTGAGAGGGTTTGACAAGGCAAAGAGCTGTGCGGTTTTTCGATTTTTCAAAACAGAAAAAAAAACGAGCCACTTAGGATGAAGACCTAACTTTATACGTCGGAGCGAATCCTTTTCAACGCTGCGTTTATCGCCGAGCTCCTTCACCACGAACTGGTCGCCATATGGGCTCCTCTGAATCCAATAAGGAACATTCTCGTCGTGGGCCTCTAAGGCATTACGCAATCAATAGTCACATTTCGGGCGTTTGCCAGGATTGGTTCCCGAACCGCGCCGCCGCTCTGCCGCGCCCCTTGATGTGTTTAAGGTTGAGACGTGGTGAGATGCAATTGCGGTGATTCAAAACACTCCCCAACCCCCCCAGGATGTAAAGTTGAACACAGACTAGAGGGAACTAGGACAGGATAATCCCCACGGACGCCCTCTTGTTCCCAGCAGAATGGTCCTCTCCGATTGCGTTCTTGTTTCAGCCTAATGGGGGTGTGGGAGATTGGGGGGGATTCAGCTGCTTGTAGTTAGAAGCCAAGACATCCCGGATACTTCCTGTGTTTATCACTGTACGGGGCCCGAGCGGACCTGACATCCTCCCATCTCTCGCTCTCTCTCTCACGGGCCCCGCTTCCTCTGTCGGGTGTCATCAGTCAATGAGGTTATGTGAGTGTGTTTATGTGTGTGTGTGTGTGTGTGTGTGTGTGTGTGTGTGTGTGTGTGTGTGTGTGTGTGTGTGTGTGTGTGTGTGTGTGTGTGTGTGTGTGTGTGTGTTCATGTGCGTGCCCAAGTGTGGGCGTGTGTGCTCGTGTGTGTGTGTGTGTGTGCTCGTGTGTGCTCGTGTGTGTGTGTGTGCTGGTGTGTGTCTGTGTGCTCGTGTTTGTGTGTGCTCGTGTGTGTGTGTGTGTGTGAGGTAATGTGTTTGTGTGTGAGCGCTCATGTGTGCGCGCGAGTATGCGCGTGTGTGCTCATGTAAGAGTGCATCTAATATGTGTGTGTGCGTGCTTGTATGTGTGCGCTAAGGCGTCTATCATGTGTGTGCTCATGTGTATGTGTGTGTGCGGTAGTACGTGCGTGTGTGTCCCACACAGTAGACCTGTGCCTAGGCTTCCAGGTCTGGGGGGGGTTCAGTGCCCAACAGCACCCCCCCCCCCCCCCCCAAGAGGTCAGAGGTGGTGTTGACACAGCAGTCGGTTATTAATCAGACCCTCCTGAGATCCCACGGTGGGGTGTACTTTAACAACCCCGGCCTTTATAACGCGTTCCCAAAAGCCCCCGTTCCACGTTGACAGTAACTTCAGCGCTAGCGTTCAGCTGCCATTTTCCAGGCGCTCCAAGCGCCTTGGAGACGGGGGTGGGGGGGGGTGGGGGAATAGGGCCGCAGCAGCAGCAGAGGGGTATTTAAAAGAAGCAGGAACGTGAACGAGGAGCCCTCAGACACGTGTTTATAAGTCCCAGGGTTGTGCTGACCCCAGCACGGTGTAAATACCTCCGCGCCACGAAAACCAGGAGGAAACGCGCGAGAAAAACTCAATCAAAAAGGGAAAACACTCTCACTGCATTTTAACGTTTTAAATCGTAGTTTAACTTTCAGGGGGCAGGGGTAACGGCCTGAGAACTCCCCCCCCCTGGGGTCTCACACGTACCCCTTTCACACATACATCCCCCTCGGTAGGTGGGTCTATGGAGTAGTTTTTTGAAGTGGTAATGTTGTAGTCGTCCTGCCTAAGGGGAGGAATGCAGTGAGTGAGGGCACCTGCTCCTCAAAGTGCTCGACAGCTCTTCATGAAAAGACCTCCAAAGACCTTCTCTTTCTCCTTTCCTAACTCCCCCGCCTCCCCCGCCTCCCGCCCCCCTCCATCTCAAGAGCCACCCAGGGAGAATGAACAGTGAGGGAGAGATATTCTGTTGGCCCCGGGGCCACCAGGGCTTGGAGCGTGTGCAGGGTTGAGATGTCTGCCTGAGAAAGTGCCGTGAAAGCAAGAGTTTTACAAGCCCTCCGCACAGGAAGGTCTTGAGTCTCCGGAGGAATTCCTGCTCTCTAGGAATACACGTGGCTTAAATGGACTGCGTTTATAGAGCGCTTTTCTTACCAGTGGCCACTCGAGGCGCTTTACGATATCGCCGTACATTCACCCGTTCATGCCCACATTCACACACAAACGGCGGAGTCAGCCACGCAGGGCGACAGCCAGCTCGTCGACACCTCCACACTCGAACTAGCAACCTTCCAGTTATCCACTCTACCTCCTGAGCCACATGCAGCACCTTGGGAACCCGATCAAAGATGGGATTCCGAGATCAGGTGAAAAGAACACGTCGACAAGGCAAGGAAAGGGACTCTCTGTGCCGTTGTGGCTTCCAACGGAAAAACGACCCTGAAGTGGAGTTGGCGGTTCAGAAGAGGAGACTGTTCCTCTCCTGGAGGACCTGGGGGGTGGGGGTGGGGGCTGGGGGTCGAGGTGGACAAAAAAACAAAACATGTCCGTGGCTTTTCAAGAACAAACAGCCAAGTATTTGCTCCTTCCTCCAGATGGCGGGCTGCCCCCCCGCTGGCCCCCCGGTGGTCTTTGTTCCTCTCCCTCCGCTGCCTATTGTCTCCGAGCCGCGGGCCCACGAGCACGAGGAGGAGGAGGAGAGGAGGAGAAGGAGGACGGAGGAGGAAGGGAGGAGGGGAGGAGAGGAGGAGGTGGAGGAGGAGGACGCGCCGCAGCGCAGCCTCTCTCCTTCCCCGCCGTCCCTCCAACCAGGGGAGGCCGAGCGAGCCAGCGATGGAACTCGCAACGCTCCCAAGCCGGACTCTCTCTTTTATTTTAATCTGGGATCGAGTGAATGAACGGACAGGCAGCACCAGACGCTTCTGAGGTCGCTAGTCCTGATGACTCCGGTTCAAACCTCTCAGCGGCCTCGCCGGACCGCCGCCACCCACCTCCTCCTCCTCCTCCTCCTCCTCCTCCTCCCTCCACCACCTCCAAGACCACCACCACCACCACCACCTCCTCCTCCTCCTCCTC
>OLKM01000242.1:323379-340258 GCA_900291075.1 Melanogrammus aeglefinus
CACACACACACACACACACACACACACACACACACACACACACACACAGCACACACACACAGACACACACACACACACACACACACACACACACACACACACACACACACACACACACACACACACACACACACATGCATGCCCACACATAACCAAACACACACCACACAGACACCCCAGATGGAGCGGGACGGACAGACACCAAAGGTAAACTCCTAACCCAGCGCTCTGTGTGTCCGATGTCCAATTACACCCGAGCTCGGTGCAAATGACAAGCTAGCGTAGCGACAGTAGCAGGGCTGGCCCCACCACACACGACGACGGCCTGACCAAAAACCCGTCCAAAACAAGGCAGAGGAGTGGGAGCGTCGACCACATCAAACCTTCAGGAATATCCAGGGCAGTTTTCCAGGCAGGGAGCCATATTTTAGCATTCCTCTGGGAGTTATTATTCATTACTGTTTCACTGTGGCCACTACTGCCTCCATCATAGATATATAAAACCCTGGCCAAAACAAGCCAGCCCTTTCTCCCACGGTGCGGTAGCTAGCTGGTTGAGCTCACCTGTTTCGCATTGTTTTTAATGGGAGCAAAAGAGCTACGTGGAGTGTTTTTTGCGCTGGCCTCTCCCTAGCTCGGCGCTCTTTTCACGGCCCTTCCAAGGTATGACGCTCGCCGTTCCACAGGCGAGCGCGGGAGGAAAGGGAGGGCGTGTGGAGGAGGATAAGGTTTTGCAGCGATTTGGATCACGTTTTTTAAGAAGCTTGCGTAGTCGTAGTTAGGAGTGGGACGAACGAGGATGAGGGAAACTCGACCAGAAGTTAACTACCCAGAGACGAGTAACTGAAAAACTCAGTTTGGACCGTGAATAAAGTCAGAAATCTATCCACGGTCATTTTGTATTCATCGTAAGACATATCGTGATGTATCTTCATATGATTGTTTAACATATCAATCTATAGATTACTGCATTAACACTGTATCATGATATTATCGTATTGTGAGGTACCCTGTGATTCCCACCCCTAGTAGTAGTAGTGTAGGACTGCAATGGTACCCTGGACTTGAAACACACTTTTTGCTTTACGGTTTACAGCTTGGTGTTGCAATAGCCTTGATCTTCCACCTTCTCTTTCCGTTTCTGTTCTCCTTTCATCCAACACACACCCTCGCCTCAATGCCAGATGAGTGCGGCCTTTCGTGTTGGAAGTGGAGCCTTTTAGAGACCTTGGCAGTGGAGTTAGGGTGAGGGTTTACACTGGAGGAAACCTGTATCCCGTTACATAACGCTGCGGTTATTGTCGCCATTAAATGTAGCATGTTCTCCTCCCACTAGGATACAAGCCCTACAGTGCTGCGCCCCACGAAGTCTGCAGGGGGGGGGGGGGGGTTACCTTTGTGGACCGTGACATATGATCTATTCAGGTGTCAGTCTACCTGGACCACTGCATGTAACCTGTACAGGTGTGTCCTCACCTGTATGGACCGTACCATTGGGTGGTCCATACAGGTGTTGGTCTCACCTGAATGGACCATACCAAGTGTTCCGAACAAGTGTGTCTCTGACCTGCAGAGGCCGTACCAAGTGTTCCATACAGGTAAGTGCATCCAATCAGAACGGGCGATACCATGTGATCCAATCCCCCCCAAAATAATCGGTGTATCCAATCAGAACGGGCGATACCATGTGATCCAATCCCCCCCAAAATAATCGGTGTATCCAATCAGAACGGGCGGTCCCATGTAGTCCAAACCCACCCAGGTGTGTGTGTCTCACCTGTAGTAGCAGAGCTCCGCCTCCAGCCGCAGCACGCGTCTCTCCAGCACCGGCACGTTCCCCGCCTTCTCCTCCAGCTGCTTCACCTTCCCCATGCCGGTGAGCACCGCCTGCCGGGCTTCCTCCATCCGCCGCCTCGTGCCGGCCTGCTCCCGCTTCAGGGTGCGGTTGCTCTCCTCCAGGACGGCCAGCGCCTCCCTGGAGCCGAGCACCTCCCGCTCCAGGCGCTGGTTGCAGAGCACCACCTCCTCCATGCGGAGGTCGGTGGAGCTGCGGAGCTCCTCCACCTCCCGGATCAGGCTCTGGAGGCTGCTGAGGTCCGCCTGGTCCGGGCCGGTGGTGCTGGGGGGGTTCTTAGTGTCGGCCGCGTCGCAGAGGCTTCTCTGGGCGGCCTGCTGGGGGTGGTGCTGCTGCTGGTGCTGGAGGGCGATGAAGCAGCCCTCCTCTGGTTTATGTCTGCCGTGGCTTTTCCACAGACCAACCTGGGGTTGACAGGAACGGAGGAGTGGGGAGTTACGATCACTTACAGCCAGGGTATGACTCGTAATTAAACATTGGACAAGTTTTACTTTTTCAACAGGCGTGCGTTGAACCGCCCCACGCAGCCCGCGAAACCATGACGTCACCGCCGACAGGTATGGGCCCGCCTACCTACCGACCCGGCGTCACTGACTTGACGTCACTGACTTGACCCCTGACCCGTGTCGCGGGAACCACGGACTCACCTGTAGTGCCAAGCACCGGGCGTCGCTGCTCTGCAGAGCGGCTCGCATGTCCTCGACCAGCTCCCTCAGACTGGCGTTCTCCTCCTCTATCTTGGCGATGCGGTCCTCCGCCTCCTCCAGCGCCACTATCTCCTCGTAGCACTCCCGGGTGCAGGAGCCCAGCCTGCAGGAGGAGGCATGTCTCCCTCGGCGGTGCCCCCCCTCCTCCGGGCTGGGGGACCCGGTGCCGCTGCTGCTGTCACCGCTCACCGACAGCAGCCTCTCCCGCCGCCGCAGGGGGCTCCTCAGGCGGATCTGGGTCTCGATGTGCTCGCTGTCCTTCCCCACCAGCAGCCGGCCGTTCTCGTACTGGCAGCCGGCCTTCGTGCTGAAGTAGCCGCAGAGCAGAGCGTGGAACTGACGGAAGGTTAACTCACCGGGTAGGTTCTCGGAGACCTCCTCCTCCCCGCACTCTGACTCTGAATCCGAGTCTTTGTTTAATCCCAGCACCTCACACAAAACGTGGAAGTCCTCCGAGTGGATTTTGCCGCTCCCCTGGTAGTCCATGTGATGGAAGATCTCCTGTAGGTACTGATCCAGACCCGTGGCCAGCACTATGATTTCGTTCTCCACCCCGCGGTCCAGCCCATAGTGGAACGCCAGAGTGCTGACTATCCATTGCGTCCTCCGTGCGGGTCGACCGTAGGGATCGTTCACGTCAATCTTCTCCATAATTTCCAACGAGAAACATTCTATTGGAGTGAGGAAAACGTAAAAGTAGCCCGTCTAACTTTGAAAACGCCTCTGTGTTCTGAACGTTTCCATTCTAGTGTGCAGGGTAATAATGATGACACGGAGACGCACAGCAGCTCTGCAGAAACGCAGCAGAGGAGGATTGAGCCGTTTTGGGGTCGGAGCCGATTTGAGTTTTTTGGTACTGCCCCCAAAACGCAATAGGAGCGCCCCCCGTTCCTCTGTACATGTTGCTCTAACGTAAACATGGTGAGCCCACTTTTTCTTTCTATGAATAACATTCGAAGATATTCCCAAACAACGCATGTAACTTTTCGTTTTGCATTATTAGAAAAAAGAAAATAAATCCCGACTAATCAGGACTGTTCGTAGGCGCTTTTGGGCCATAACTAAAATGTAGTTTTGGCCCATATTTCCATATGATCTCTAATAGGTTTAACTCAGAAGTTCAGAGATGCATTGCAGTGCACCGCTCGCATGGCTCCTGGGTCTGCAGACGGGTCTGGTTACCAGGGCGACGCAATGCACTTAACCCCCTGGCCGGAGCGCAGTTCTCAGGGTCTGCTTGGAGACGCCAGACGTTTCCTTCTGCTCCGGTGAATGAGGGGTTCGTACCGTTTGATTGCGCCGACGTGGGACCTGAAAGCTTATCCAAGAGAAGGCTTACCTGTCCTATGTTAACTTATTTTACAAGGTAACTTGGCAAGGAAAAAAATTACAACTTTTACTTGACTTTAACTGAGCTGAGGCAACTGTAGCAAATACGTTTTGTTTATTTCATAATGTTCAAACTCAAACTATGTCCATTCACAGCATGTTGTCGTTAGCGATGTAATGTGGATTAAATTCCAGACAACAATTCAAGTGGATAAACTGCGTTACTGCACTTTCCCATTGTTGGTGTGCACACACTCCTGTTGCCTCGGGACCCAGGAAAACAATAGGCCTCTGATATAGACGGTTCAGAGTCCATACGTTGGAACTAAAGTTATTATTTTCCAAATTGTTGTGCTTTTATCTTTTTTCGACGCAGCCATCAAAATGGATGTCGTCGCCACAGATGTCGTTGACCCCAAGTCTGACATCTGTCTCACGAGCGATCCACAGCAGTCCCAAGCAGAGAGTGACCTCACTTCCTGTTTAGCTGATGGAGTGGTGGACAAAGGGCCATCAGAAAGCCTTCCCCCCCAGACCGGTCTGGCCCCTGGGGGCCAGTCACTCGTCCGTGATACTGGTTCCCCTGGTCGGGTACTGGTCTGTGAGACTGGTTCCGCTGGTCAGGTACTGGTCCGTGAGACTGGTTCCCATGGTCAGGCCATCACTAAGCAACCTCCGGTCGGTATGGATGGCTCCTATGAAGTCACCTGGACAGTAGACTTCGCCGTAGCTGTCCCCAGAGGTAACAGACTTTAATCGATGATCAATGGGTGATGAAACAGGGCTGCACTGTAGTGATTATATTGGCGAGGGCAGAATCGTGTATCTACGGTGTTTGACTCCTACATTTACATTAAGGGCATTTAGCAGACACTTTTATCCAAACCCGACTTACTTACTTACCCGAATAAGTAGCCTACATTTGTCAGAATGTACTCAGCCGAGAGGTTGTGGGTTCAAACACCAATGTCCGCAGTCTACCTGTAGACCTTCTTGAGTGGAGAATCCTAACCCCTAGCTGCTCCTGAATGACCTCGATCTAAAAAACGGATCTCTGTACACATCTTGGATAAAAGTGTCTACCAGGAGGTAATCATAGGTAGAGTCCAGTGTTGTATTGTCGATTATACCGGGCTATACATCACTGGTCTTCAGAAAATCGCAATTTAACCTACATTTACATTCACATTTAGGGAGTTTAGCAGACACTCTTTTATTCAAAGCGACTCACAATACGTTCAGAAGAAAGAGAAACAACAATATATCGCTGTCGGAACTGTAAGGATGGTCATAGAACCAAGGGCCAAGCATTAACCTTTTCCCTGTATGCAACAGAGATAGCTAGGATAAGATGCTACACAATGCTAAGTACTACTTTTTAAGTGCAAGGAGGAACAACGTACAATAAGGGCGTACATTAAATGCCAGGAAGTACGACATACAATAAGAGTGTACATTAAGTGCCAGGGAGTACAACATACAATAAGAGTGTACATTAAGTGCCAGGGAGGAGTACAACATACAATAAGAGTGTAAGAGAGGGGGTGGGGGGTTAAGGCTAATCAGAGTCAAGGTGAAGCCTCTTGAGCCTCTTAACCTGACGATGAGGCTGGGTCCTCCCGTCACTCACAGAGCCATTGCCCTGCAGGTGAGGAAGAGGTGAAGCATGAAGGGAGGGGCCCCCGGGCTGAGGCCCCATCTGAGGGGCCCCCCAAACCCCAGTCCTACTACCACCTGGAGGCCCGCCTGCTGCCTGGGCACACGGAGCCACTCAAGGCCGACCTCGTCGTGATGGGTCCGGTCGCCAGGGTATACAGGGACAACGAGTCCAAGGTAGGTCGTGGTGGTGACGGGGGTCGAGGTGACGGGGGTCGAGGTGACGGGGGTCGAGGTGACGTGACGGGGTCGAGGTGACGGGGGTCGTGGGTGACGGGCGGTGTCGAGGTGACGGGGGTCGTGGTGACGGGGGTCGAGGTGACGGGGGTCCAGGTGACGGGGTCGAAGGTGACGGGGGTCGAGGTGACGGGGGTCGATGGTGACGGGGGTCGAGGTGACGGGGGTCGTGGTGACGGGGGTCGAGGTGAACGGGGTCGAGGTGACGGGGGTCGTGGTGACGGGGGTCGATGGTGACGGGGGTCGAGGTGACGGGGGTCGAGGTGACGGGGGTCGAGGTGACGGGGGTCGTGGTGACGGGGGTCGTGGTGACGGGGGTCGAGGTGACGGGGGTCGTGGTGACGGGGGTCGAGGTGACGGTGTTAATGGTCCATTCAAAGGAACCAAGACGAGATAGATTAATAGAGTTAATACGGATCTTTTATATAATGTTGTACTGATATAACTATGAATACTAATGTATGCATACAATGCTAATATAATACTAAGGCATTGGAATCCTAATCACATTTCCATTCTTCCCATCTCGATGGAAGAGTAAGCTACTCTGCTGCAAACGGATCTCTCTCCCCCCCCCCAGACCTTGAGGACGTGGTGTGAGGGGGACCGGATGTGGGTCAGCTGGTCCCACTCCTTCAGGGTGTCCGTCACCAGAGAGCTCCTGGAGGCCCTGCTCTCCCACACAATCCTCCTCCGCGTCCTGGAGGGCCGGGAGAAGGTGGGCAGCCGGGCCCGGAACGACCGGCCCAAAGCCTTCCGGCCCCTGCTGGCCCGCCCAGAGGACGACGCCGGCGGCTGTGGTGAGCTGTGCGCTCGTGATGCAGCACGCGACACCTATTGTTATGCCGTGGGTGGTGTTTGGGTTTACAGGGACAGTGCACATTGACGAAGTTCACTGCTGGCCGACCGGCTGGTTCTCAACTGTAGTCCCCGGGCAGGTGACCGTCATCATGCAGTTCTGCTGAGTGTGAAGTAAATGTCTGAACTCCGTGTAGGGCTTTGAAAAACGGACTGTTTATCAGCTCTGAATTGGGGCTAGATGTGTCGTGGTGAGGGTGTGTGACTTCCAGCTGAAAGGCTCTGCGTTAAAATCCTTATTTCCATAGACTACCTGTTGCTCAATAAGGACAAACGCAGAATAATAAAGAGTAACCTGATGAATCATTTGAGTGACAACGTAATCCGGATGTTCTGAATAAAAAGCTAAATTGTCCCTAAGTTGTTGTCAGGGATAGGGTGTTCTGGCTGAGGGAGGTTACTGAGAGAGACCCCTCAAAAATGTCCAAGAAGAAGAAGAGCCATACCAAAGCAGAAATACAAAGGTAGGATTATTATGTCTTTTAGATGATTCATAGACCCAGTGCAACCTGTGGTAAACCTCTCATGGAACAGTGTAAAGAGTATTCAAGCATGTGCTTTCTTTCGCATTATGAGTAAGAACAATATGCATTCTAAACTGCAACCAATTATTTGACAATCTTAAGTATGAAAATTACAATTCCATTTCAAGGTTAAGATTATATTGATTGTACCCCTTGAAATAATATATTTTAGATCTATTATGATTAAACTTGTAGATAATTGACAATTGAATGAACCAAGATGGTTTTTAGATGGTTGAGGGGAAACGGTACTTCTGTGTGTTTGCTGCCATCTAAAGGTTAAATTAAATCTTAGCACAACCCAAACAAATTTAGTTTTGCCTGTGTTTGTCTAATAGTCAGATTCAATGGTAGTTGTCTCTTTTACTGGTGAACCACATAATGGTTTGATTCATATTTAATGTACCACACATGTTATTGCTTTTTATGTTTTGCTGTTAAATTGAGTCCCCATGTAGCTTAGTCTGTAAAGGGGTTACAAAATACAGGGTAGAAGATTTACATAAAAATTACACCAACGAATACACATGACGGACACACTTTATATTGTATAGTATACTTCATCACCTAGTCGTGTGTGTGTGTGTGTGTGTGTGTGTGTGTGTGTGTGTGTGTGTGTGTGTGTGTGTGTGTGTGTGTGTGTGTGTGTGTGTGTGTGTGTGTGTGTGTGTGTGTGTGTGTGTGTTGCCTCCCGAAGAGAAGAGCCACAAGTTGGGATGCAGTGTGAAACTACAGGAACAAAGCAAGGACGCCATAACATTAGGTAGGCCAGACAACCAAACAACCTACTCCATTACTTAGGTCATTTCATTTGATTTATCGATGTATGTTTAATATAAAATAACTGGGATGCAGTGTGAAACTACAGGAACAAAGCAAGGACGCCATAACATTAGGTAGGCCAGACAACCAAACAACCTACTCCATTAGATAGGTCATTTCATTTGATTTATCGATGTATGTTTAAATATAAAATATTTATTTCTGTTTATTATATCTTCTTCATTACCATAGCCAATCAAAACAGCAAAACTTTGGCTGGAGCTCACAGAAGTGGTCTTCAGCCGTTCGAAACAGCCTTGGACCTTGAGAACATCAAGAAGCACGGGCTCGCTTGGGTCGAGTGTCGACCACTTGGTCTTGTGGCAGGTAACAACCTTCTTTCACCTTCACACAAAAATTACACTCATGAAAGTTCAAGGAATGCTTCTCAAAGAACAGTCCTATTTTCTTATCATTGCCGCGTCTATTACATGAATGACATAAAAATGTAATCAAAACGCGATTTCAGTCAGTAACTGCATGATCCAGAAATGGATGGAACGGCACTCAAATAGTCAGCAAATAACCAACATTAACATATTCTTTCCAAAGCTATAGATTAATAATTTATCCTTTTTTTTATTCCATAAGAACAAATCAAATGCACATAATAAGAGAAAAGGAAATGAAATAATTGAACACAGATATTAATGTTCATGATTCCAGTGAACCGTCAAAGAGATAAATACTGTATTGTAATGCTTGCTTCTCAGGAGCGACCTCATTGGCTGAGAGATTCTCTGTTGTCCGTCCATCTGCTGTGTTTGAGGCGCTGTGCAACATCTCACTGGACCGGGCCTTGATGTCAGGAACAGCTCAAGGCCGAACTCAACCCGCTGGTCATCACAATCCTGTCGGCCAACTCCATGCCTTCCACCCCCATCCCTTTCCCCGTGCTCCAGGTACGATGGACTTTGTCTCGAGTGGAAAAAATATGAGTCAGCCGTGTGTTTTAATTATTAATGCATGGGAGGGGGGCAGGGTAGGCTAGGGGTTAAGGTATTTGAGCATGATGCGCCTATAGCCCCAACCTTCTCCTTAATGACCGTAGGACCCTTTAAAGACCTGATTCTCCACAAATTCTCGGTAGGTCACTTTTGATTGAAATGACTAATCCGAAATAAGGCATAAAACTAGTTTTCACTAGATTGGCCATTTGTTCATGATCATGACAGGGCTGTCTGCTATGTTTGTGTTCTCAGGAGAAATGCCTGCCCGTGTACTGCCAGTACCAGTTCCACGAATCGAAGATGCACAAGACGAAGCCTCAGCACCACGGCGCGCACATCCATTTCGGCGACGTGCTGGTGGTCCTGGCGGGCTCCATGGGTCGGGGCGGGCTGCGTCAGTACCTCACGGGCCCCCCGCTAGAGATCCAAGTCCACGACCGCGACAGGAAGCCGCAGCAAGCTCCCGTTACCTCCGGGCTGTTTGGGACGCGACCGGACGACGGCCAGCTGAGCAGCGTGGCTTTCGTCGCTCGGAAGCGCACCGCCCAAGACCCTGCGGTCAACCAGGTGTACGAGTCTTACGGCGTAGCACACCTGGACCTCTCGGGGCTGGTGTTGGGCCAGAGGAGCTTCAAGGTGACCCTTCCGATCAGGAGCGGCCCTCCGCCTCAGCTGCTGGGCAGAGAGAGGCCCATGTGGGAGAGGAAGATGATGGACCTGCCGGGCGATGCCGATGGCCGTGGGAAGCAGCCCTTAGAGCAGGGGCATTACTTTGACTCCAACGCTCACCTCAAAGTCAAGGTGGAACTGGCGCATGCCCTGTTGTGGGACGCAGACCCCGCCGTCGGATCTGACGAACATCCGTTGTTCGGCCGCATGGTTTTCATTTTCGGTTCCGACAACGTCGACGTGCTGACCAAGCTGAGGTCGGCGATTCTGAAGATCAACGCGGCGGCGTTCAACATCGGCTCTTGCTCTTCCGTGTCCCTCGACAGGGTTCTGTCCGAATACCCGTTGAGTCCGGAGGAGAGCGAGAGCAAAGAGCTGGATTTTGTCACAGGGTTCCACGTGCAAGATGAGCAGAGGCACCTGGTCGTGGTCGAAGGACTGAGACACAAAGCAGTGAAGCTCCTCTGGGAGACCATCCCTCAAAAGTAAGTGAGACCCAGAGGTTTTGTTTATGTTTCTCTTCCTCTTTCCCTTAATGTTGTTCAGCTGTGGTGTCATCGTGGTCGGAGACTCAAGGCCGAAACTGCAAGCAGCCACTTGTGTGTATGCGCTGTGATGTGTTGCAGGCTAGGCGGATGCACGGAGAAGCAGGTGAGGGTTCTTTACTCCTCAGGCATGGGTTTCTTCAAGCGTATGTACGGCTCGCTGGACATGGGGCTGAGTCCTGTTCATCTTCACCGGCCTCTTGAGGACATCATGAGGAACCCCCAGGTCTACGTCAGGGACATGCTGCCCCTCTCCACCTTCCAGGCCCTGTCCCGGTACGGCTCAACGTAGTCTGTAGCAGCATCTGTGGAATGGGTGGAAAAGCGAGGGAACTGGCCTCAAGACCTGGGTTTGCAGGTTGTCTCGTCAGGGGTTGGGCTGTTGGTTGGCAGCAGAAAGGTCTACTGGTGTACACCCTTGAGCAAGATGCCCATCCTGCTCGTTCATGATATGTATCTAAATCCAAAATAAAGGACTGCTTTGGACAGAGGTGTTTGCTATTTACTACCGAATCTAGACGGTAGTTAATAGTAAGAACTCGCCAGTTCGGTCCAGAGCTGGTTTAATGTTTGTTTTTATTGTCATTCCTAAAAGGCCCATTACGGGGCATAAAAAAGGGCAATGTGCTGAACTGAATCACCGCTACTGAACTCCATTCAGTAGCGGCGACTCAGTTCAGCACATTGCCAACATTGCCCTTTCTACCGCTACTGAACTCCAGTCAGTAGTGGTGAGTTAAACCCTCCCGTTTTCCGTAGGCTGAGCCAGCTGTGTCAGGCGAGCAGGTTGCTGGAAGTGGTGCGGTGCGACCTGCTCCCCACGGCGGACATGATTCACAGTGTCAGCAGAGACCTGGGCACGGTTCCTGGGAGGACGGAGAAAGAGATCCAAGTGGAGGAGGAGGAGGAGGAGGAGGTGGTGGGGAACACGGAGATCTCCTCCTCCCTGGCTGCCAGGGAGAGGAGGTGTGTGCCCCTAGACATGAATAACACAGACTTCATGGAATGGAAGAAGAGGAACAAAGACCCCCTCGACTATGTTAAGGTTTGTCAAAACTGGTCTACAGTATTCCATACAAGTACTAGTGTCTTGTGGTATAGTAACTAAGGGCTAAGCCGACACTGACTATGTTAAGGCTTGTCAGGTCAACAGTATTCAATATGTCCTATCTGTTGTCTTGTAGTATAGTAACTAAGGGCTAAGCTAGCACTGACTATGTTAAGGTTTGTCAGGTCTACAGCATTCAATATGTCCTATCTGTTGTCTTGTAGTATAGTAGCTAAGGGCTAAGCTAACACTGACTATGTTAAGGTTTGTCAGGTCTACAGTATTCCATGTGTCCTGTCTGGTGCCTTGTAGTGTAGTAACTAAGGGCTAAGCCATCCTTCCACAGACTATGGTCAGGTCTTTCAAATTAAGTAATCTAATCCTATTGGGATGTCTTATTGACCTCATTGATGTGACATGATCATGCAGGAAAACATCAGGGAAGTCCAACTCAGGAGCGGCCAGATTCAGAAGCCCAGGCGGGCTGAGTTCGGCCCAGAGCCTGCCGAGTTTAGCCAGGTGCACAACTACAGCATCCAGACCTTCAACTCACACAGGAGGGGCTTGGAGCTGCTGCGTGAGGAGATGGCTAAGGTCTGGAAACGAGTGTTATCCATAACACGTAGCATATCTTAACCCTTGAAGGCAGCATATGTTCAGAACACGGCTGCAGGATAGTTGGGTGGCCTGGGGGGCTAGGCTGCGGGTTCTGGGTTCGCAAGCTTTATCAAATGTGGCCCAGCCTGTTGGCATGGATACCTGATAACAGAATACCGAACCCCTAGATGATCCACTCCAAAGTGACATGACTGTGACTTTGGAGTGGATAAAAATCCCGGTATCCCCAAATGTTCCTTCTGTGAACCAACTGGAAGTATTTTTGGCTAAGGACACAATTATCGAGTGAGAAGTACAAGGCAGTGGCCTGCATATCTTTTAGAATTGATTTTTAATTTAAAAGACAATCCCCTCTTTTATGGGATGTATGGGGTGGGTCCACAGGTAAAAACCACTGTGCCAAAGGACTCTATTGTACATCTGTCTTCAGGAGCCCGGCCGAAGGTTCACGTACAGCCAGTTGTCCAGAGTGCTACGCTGGAACCAGACGGTTTCACCCACACTCCTAGGGGCGCCGGCGCCGCCTTCGACTTCTTCTCCCCCCGCGAGTACCCCCCACACCCTGACCAATCGCGTGTGGAGGAGCTGAGAAAGGTGATGTCATGGCCCCATCACATTCTGATGCAACTCAGAGGAATGTAGATCGTTTGGGCGACCGTGACGGACACGATGCTGGGGGTTGATTTAGATGATTGGCCTCTCCTTCACCCATGGTGCTCTGCAGAGCTGATCGTAGAGTAACAGGATAGCACGTGACTAACATGGCTGGATTCAGGGCCGCAGAGAACTGAGCCTCCAGCACAGATCAACTATCACCCATGTTTCTGGAAATGTTAATTCTCTCCAGTCTCCGGTGTTCACGAAACATTTTACCAACAGGTGTGAGGATCTTTCCCTTAATTTATTTTATTGAACGAAACACTTCCAAAGAGCGGCTTTGCCCTAAATTTTCTAAACAGAACAGTAAATACAACACTGCGCATGTGCAGACAAGATCAGAATTGCACTCCTAAATGCAGAAACATTCAGAATCTAGGGGTCCGTTGGTGGGCGTCTCCTCTCCAGCATACGAAGGGAATTTGTAAAAAGTCGCAAACCAAAAACTGCAAGGGGCGGAGTTCCACCTTGTGTTCGATCTTTCTCACAGAGTCCCTACACGTTTTCCTGAATACGTAGGCTATGTTATTGTACTTTGTTTAGTTTTGTTTCAAATAAATTTTGAGTGAAAACTTGCACGTAATGCATGTTTCTTTTTTTCATACTTTATAAACGCAACATCCCACTGTTATGTCTAGTCCCACTTATGATGTAATCAGTGGATAGTTTATCAAAACCTGTCCAATCTCCCCTCACACCTGGTGGCATGGTGGAGCCTGTCAATTAAGCCCCCCTGCAGTGGTTGTTTTAAAACTAGATCATCCAGCACTATAGCTTTTACTTGTAAATGATCTGTGTGTAAACCTTCACATTGAGAGTGTGTGTGTGTGTGTGTCCCTCCAGCCCTGGGAGGAGAACATCCTCCACGCCAACACCCTGCGGTCCCCGCTGACCCGGGACCGGTGGCCATGGTGCCGGCGATCGCTGGACTTCCAGCTCTACCCCAGCGCGCCCCCCTACTTCGGACCGCCTCCCCCCGTCCCCGCCCGCCTGGCCGGTAGGCCTACATATGGCGCCTCTGTCGGGGGTCCAGTGTTGTGTTGTTGCGGTCTTCTGTCTTTTGGACCATGGGGACAGTACACATCCATTGAGCTCAATGGTACTGTAATGCAGGGGGCAGCTATTGGGTAGTCCAAAGACAAATGTACTCTTAATTCTGTCCTTCTGGTTTTTGAATGATCGTACATAACAAACTCTGTAGTTGGCGAAGAAGTAAAAGTTGCTCACGTTTTGGACTACACACTTTTTCCATCTAGATTCCACTTTTTGGATTGTAGGTGCTGTTAAAGTAGTAAACGATTATAAATGCTACTTTAACGGCAGCGACAATCCAAAACGTGTTCTTATTCTTCAGAGGTCTATTAAGGCTTAAGACCGCTCCCGTCTCATTTCTAACCAATGAGGGCAGCTCTTCCCTGATTGGTTCTGGGAATCCTTCTTGCCTGTCATCCACTGGTGGGTGGGTGGGTGGGTGGGTGTGTGTGTGTGTGTGTGTGTGTGAGAAATCAAAACCTATTAATGGGGGAGAAATGCAGAGGGGGATGAGAGGTTTTAAGTTTCAAAACCTTGCTCTCTTCTGCGCATTTCTCTCTATCTTTACAACTCTCAAATCCTACCTACAGCAGCACCTTTAAAATAACCCCAATAACTAACGCAGTGGCCAGGTTAAACACTAGAGCTATTGACATTACATAGAACATGCTTTCTTAAGCTTGTGGAGGTAGGCCGAGCTCTCTGAGTGATGTCAGAAGTATCAATAAAAATGTATTAGTTGTAATTTGGGGCGTATTCAAATAATGTATTTTATGTGTTATATATACTGTATATATCTATATATTTGTTTTCTTAAATGTCATTAAGCCTAATAAGGTATATTAGGCACAAAGCACTTTGTTATAGAGTGATATATTAGTTGTAATTTGGGCATATTGAAATAATGTATTTTAGATATTACATATAGCCTATTTGTTTTGTAAAATGTCATAAAGACTAATAAGGTATGTTATGTACAAAGTTCTTCGTCATAGAGTGATAAAGATTTTTATTGGTCGTCATCAAAAAAACATAAGGGGTAACAATGTCGTTTTTTATCAAATAAAACAATGTCGATATTTATCAAATACAACATAAGGGGTTACCCCGTCATTTCTTATCATATGAAACATATGGGGTAACACAGTCGTTTTTTATTGGATAAAACATAAGGGGTAACACTGTCGTATTTTCATCGGTCGTCATCAAAAAAAACACAAGGGGTAACACTGTCGTTTTTTATCAAATAAAACTTAAGGGGTAACAATGTCGTTTTTTTATCAAATCAAACAATGTCGATATTTATCAAATACAACATAAGGGGTAACACTGTCGTTTTTTATTGGATAAAACATAAGGGGTAACACTGTCGTATTTTATCAAATCAAACAATGTCGATATTTATCAAATACAACATAAGGGGTAACACTGTCGTTTTTTATCAAATAAAACATAAGGGGTAACACTGGTATTTTTATCCAATCAAACAATGTCGATATTTATCAAATCAAACATAAGGTTTAACACTGTCGTTTTTTATCAAATAAAACATAAGGGGTAACACTGTCGTATTTTTATCGGTCGTCAAACAATGTCGATATTTATCAAATAAAACATAAGGGGTAACACTGTTGTTTTTTATCAAACAAAACATAAGGGGTAACACTGTCGTTTTTTATCAAATACAACATAAGGGGTAACACTGTCGTATTTTTATCAAATAAACCATAAGGGGTAACACTGTCGTATTTTTATCGGTCGTCATCAAAAAAAACACAAGGGGTAACACTGTCGTTTTTTATCAAATAAAACAATGTCGATATTTATCAAATACAACATAAGGGGTAACACTGCCGACCATGGAGAGAATCGATCACCAGGTTGCTTGATCACTAACCTAGCATCACTACCGCTTGTACCACTGCGGCATTTCTTGATACACTTATATTAAGGGGTAACACTGTCGTTTTTTCATCAAATAAAACATAAGGGGTAACACAGTCATTTTTTATTGGATAAAACATAAGGGGTAACACTGTCGTATTTTTATCAAATAAACCATAAGGGGTAACACTGTCGTATTTTTATCGGTCTTCATCAAAAAAAACACAAGGGGTAACACTGTCGTTTTTTATCAAATAAAACATAAGGGGTAACACTGTCGTATTTTTATCAAATCAAACAATGTCGATATTTATCAAATAAAACATAAGGGGTAACACTGTCGTATTTTTATCGGTCGTCATCAAAAAAAACACAAGGGGTAACACTGTTGTTTTTTATCAAATAAAACATAAGGGGTAACACTGTCGTATTTTTATCAAATCAAACAATGTCGATATTTATCAAATAAAACATAAGGGGTAACACTGCCGACCATGGAGAGAATCGATCACCAGGTTGCTTGATCACTAACCTAGCATCACTACCGCTTGTACCACTGCGGCATTTTTTGATACACTTATTTTAAGGGGTAACACTGTCGTTTTTTCATCAAATAAAACATAAGGGGTAACACAGTCATTTTTTATTGGATAAAACATAAGGGGTAACACTGTCGTATTTTTATCGGTCGTCATAAAAAAAAACACAAGGGGTAACACTGTCGTTTTTTATCAAATAAAACATAAGGGGTAACACTGTCGTATTTTAATCAAATCAAACAATGTCGATATTTATCAAATAAAACATAAGGGGTAACACTGTTGTTTTTTTATCAAATCAAACAATGTCGATATTTATCAAATACAACATAAGGGGTAACACTGCCGACCATGGAGGAGAATCGAATCACCAAGGTTGCTTGATCACTAACCCAGTAGCATCACTACCGCTTGTACCACTGCGGCATTCTTGATTAACAACTATATATTAAGGGGTAACACTGTCTTTTTCAATCAAAAAAAACAATAAAGGGTAAACACAGTCATTTTTATAAAAACATAAGGGGGTAACACTGTCGTATTTTTATCAAATCAAGCAATGTCGATATTTATCAAATAAAACTTAGGGGTACCACTGTCGTATTTTTATCGGTCGTCATCAAAAAAAAAAACACAAGAACAACTGTCGTTTTTATCAATAAAACATAAGGAACACTGCTAGTTTTTTCAAATAAACCATAAGGGGTAACACTGTCTTATTTTTTATCGATCGATTCATCATCAAAAAACACAAGGGGTAACACTGTCGTTTTTTATCAAAATAAAACATAAGGGTAACACTTTCGTATTTTTATCAAATCAAACAATGTCGATATTTATGAAATAAAACATAAGGGTACACTGCGCCGACCATGAGAGAATCGATCACCAGTTGCGTATCACTAACCTAGCATCACTACCGCTTGTTACCACCACGCACTTCTTGATA
>OLKM01000242.1:345546-373046 GCA_900291075.1 Melanogrammus aeglefinus
TCCACTGCGGATTTCTGGATACACTTATATTTAAGGTGGTGTAACACTGTCGATATTTATCAAAATACAAACATAAGGGGTAACACAGTCACTTTTTATTGGATAAACATAAGGGGTAACCACTGTCGTATTTTTTTATCGGTCGTCATCAAAAAACACAAAGGGGTAACACTGTCGTTTTTTTATCAAATAAAAATAAGGGGTTAACACTGTCGTAATTTTATCAAATCTCAAACTGTCGATAATTATCAAATAAAACATAAGGGTAAAACTGTTTTTTTTTATCAAATCAAACAATGTCGATATTTATCAAATACAACATCAGGGGTAACACTGCCGACCATGGAGAGAATCGATCACCAGGTTGCTTGATCACTAACCTAACATCACTACCACTTGTACCACTGCGGCATTTCTGGATACACTTATATTAAGGGGTAACACTGTCGTTTTTTATCAGGTAGCACAGTCATTTTTTATGGGATAAAACATAAGGGGTAACACTGTCGTATTTTTATCGGTCGTCATCAAAAAAAACACAAGGGGTAACACTGTCGTTTTTTATCAAATAAAACATAAGGGGTAACACTGTCGTATTTTTATCAAATCAAACTGTCGATATTTATCAAATAAAACATAAGGGGTAAAACTGTTTTTTTTTATCAAATCAAACAATGTCGATATTTATCAAATACAACATAAGGGGTAACACTGCCGACCATGGAGAGAATCGATCACCAGGTTGCTTGATCACTAACCTAGCATCACTACCGCTTGTACCACTGCGGCATTTCTTGGATACACTTATATTAAGGGGTAACACTGTCGTTTTTTCATCAAATAAAACATAAGGGGTAACACAGTCATTTTTTATTGGATAAAACATAAGGGGTAACACTGTCGTATTTTTATCAAATCAAGCAATGTCGATATTTATCAAATAAAACTTAGGGGGTAACACTGTTGTATTTTTATCGGTCGTCATCAAAAAAAACACAAGGGGTAACACTGTCGTTTTTTATCAAATAAAACATAAGGGGTAACACTGTCGTATTTTTATCAAATCAAACAATGTCGTATTATTATCATTCAAATGGAAAGATATCTAAGGGGTAACACTGCGCCGACCATGGAGAGAATCGATCACCCAGGTTGATTGATCACTAACCTAGCATCACTACCGCTTGTCACACCGCCGGCATTTTATTATACACTAATTTTAAGGGGTAACACTGTCGTTTTATTCAATCAAATTGAAACATAAGGGGTAACACAGTCATTTTTTATTGGATAAAACATAAGGGGTAACACTGTCGTATTTTTTATCGGTCGTCATCAAAAAAAAACACAAGGGGTAACACTGTCGTTTTTTTATCAAATATAAACATAAGGGGATACACTGTCGTATTTTTATCAAATAAACCATAAGGGGTAACACTGGTCGTAATTTTATCGGTCGTCATCAAAAAAACACACTAGGGGTAACACTGTTTTCGTTTTTTTATCAAATATAAAACATAAGGGGTAACACTGTCGTATTTTTTATCAATCACATCAACAATGTCGATATTTATCAAATATAACACTTATAAGGGGGTAACACTGTTGTCGTTTTTATCGGTCGTCATCAAAAAAAACCACACAAGGCTTGTAACACTGCAGCTTTCTTGATACAACATAAAACATAAGGGGTAACACTGTCGTATTTTTATCAAATAAACCATAAGGGGTAACACTGTCTTATTTTTATCGGTCGTCATCAAAAAAAACACAAGGGGTAACACTGTCGTTTTTTATCAAATAAAACATAAGGGGTAACACTGTCGTATTTTTATCAAATCAAACAATGTCGATATTTATCAAATACAACATAAGGGGTAACACTGCCGACCATGGAGAGAATCGATCACCAGGTTGCTTGATCACTAACCTAGCATCACTACCGCTTGTACCACTGCGGCATTTCTTGATACACTTATATTAAGGGGTAACACTGTCGTTTTTTCATCAAATAAAACATAAGGGGTAACACAGTCATTTTTTATTGGATAAAACATAAGGGGTAACACTGTCGTATTTTTATCGGTCGTCATCAAAAAAAACACAAGGGGTAACACTGTCGTTTTTTATCAAATAAAACATAAGGGGTAACACTGTCGTATTTTTATCAAATCAAACAATGTCGATATTTATCAAATAAAACATAAGGGGTAACACTGTTTTTTTTTATCAAATCAAACAATGTCGATATTTATCAAATACAACATAAGGGGTAACACTGCCGACCATGGAGAGAATCGATCACCAGGTTGCTTGATCACTAACCTAGCATCACTACCGCTTGTACCACTGCGGCATTTCTGGATACACTTATATTAAGGGGTAACACTGTCGTTTTTTCATCAAATAAAACATAAGGGGTAACACAGTCATTTTTTATTGGATAAAACATAAGGGGTAACACTGTCGTATTTTTATCAAATAAACCATAAGGGGTAACACTGTCGTATTTTTATCGGTCGTCATCAACAAAAAACACAAGGGGTAACACTGTCGTTTTTTCATCAAATAAAACATAAGGGGTAACACAGTCATTTTTTATTGGATAAAACATAAGGGGTAACACTGTCGTATTTTTATCAAATAAACCATAAGGGGTAACACTGTCGTATTTTTATCGGTCGTCATCAAAAAAAACACAAGGGGTAACACTGTCGTTTTTTATCAAATAAAACATAAGGGGTAACACTGTCGTATTTTTATCAAATCAAACAATGTCGATATTTATCAAATAAAACATAAGGGGTAACACTGTCATATTTTTATCGGTCGTCATCAAAAAAAACACAAGGGGTAACACTGTCGTTTTTTATCAAATAAAACATAAGGGGTAACACTGTCGTTTTTTTATCAAATAAACCATAAGGGGTAACACTGTCTTATTTTTATCGGTCGTCATCAAAAAAAACACAAGGGGTAGCACCGTCGTTTTTTATCAAATAAAACATAAGGGGTAACACTGTCGTACTTTTATCAAATCAAACAATGTCGATATTTATCAAATAAAACATAAGGCATAACACTGCCGACCATGGAGAGAATCAATCACCAGGTTGCTTGATCACTAACCTAGCATCACTACCGCTTGTACCACCGCGGCATTTCTTGATTCACTAATTTTAAGGGCTAACACTGTCGTTTTTTCATCAAATAAAACATAAGGGGTAACGCAGTCATTTTTTATTGGATAAAACATAAGGGGTAACACTGTCGTATTTTTATCGGTCGTCATCAAAAAAAACACAAGGGGTAACACTGTCGTTTTTTATCAAATAAAACATAAGGGGTAACATTGTCGTATTTTTATCAAATCAAACAATGTCGATATTTATCAAATAAAACATAAGGGGTAACACTGTTTTTTTTTATCCAATCAAACAATGTCGATATTTATCAAATCAAACATAAGGTTTAACACTGTCGTTTTTTATCAAATAAAACATAAGGGGTAACACTTTCGTATATTTATCGGTTGTCATCAAAAAAAACGTAAGGGGTAACACTGTCGTTTTTTATCAAACAAAACATAAGGGGTAACACTGTCGTTTTTAATCAAATAAAACATAAGGGGTAACACTGTCGTTTTTTATCAAATAAAACATAAGGGGTAACACTGTCGTTTTTTATCAAATAAAACATAAGGGGTAACTGTCGTTTTTTATCAAACAAAACATAAGGGCTAACACTGTCGTTTTTCATCAAATAAAACATAAGGGGTAGCACTGTCGTTTTTTATCAAATAAAACATAAGGGGTAACACTGTCGTATTTTTATCAAATAAAACATAAGTAACACTGTCGTATTTTTATCGGTCGCCATCAAAAAAAAACATAAGGGGTAGGCTAACTGTTTTTTTTTTATCAAATCAAACAATGTTGATACTTATCAAATAAAACATTAGGGATAACACTCATTTCTTATCATATGAAACATATGGGGGCTGCCAGCGTCGCAGGCAGCCCGTCATTACGTCGTATAATTATCATACCATCGTACAAAATCATACTGAAATGTTGAAATGGAAGAGGCCGATTGCGTCAGTGAGTTTGACTAAAGGAGCGAAGTTATTCCCGACCATGGAGAGAATCGATCACGATGTTTCTTGATCACTAACCTAACATCACTACCGCTTGTACCACTGCGGCATTTCTGAATACACTTATAGAGAACTTGGTAGATAACTACCTTATTAGGCTTAATGACATTTAGCAAAACGAATAGGCTATATATAATATCGAAAATACATTATTTCAATACGCCCAAATTACAACTAATAGGCTATATCAATCTATAACGAAGTGCTTTGTGCATAATATACCTTATTATGACATTTAACATAACATGGTGCATATATATATACATATATAAAATACATTATTTGAATAGGCCTACGCCCCAAATTTACAACTGATACAACATTTTTATTTGAATACCTGATAGACCTGGCCTACTTTCAAATATAAAAATAATATTTGGCAATATAAAGAGCTGTAGGAAGCTTTCGCCAGAGAGCATGGCTTTCTGGTACTTCAACTGTCGCAAAAAAACCGTTAATAACATGCAAATTAACTGATTAAGGACCGCCCATAGACAGTTTGAGCGACCGAGCCAGCCAGCGACCACAGCGGCTGAAAGCAGCCAGACGAGCGACCAACACAGCGACCGACGCGACCAATGCGACCTACGACGCGACGCACGTCGTTGGTCACTCAGAGAGCTCGGCCCTACTGACCTTGTGGTCACCCCTTCATAGAGATTGAGATCTTGGATGTAAAAATTATTAGAATTGAAGGAATTTTGATTTTTAAATATTGGTTTTTACGTGAGGTTAATGATAGGGTTTGGTTTTAGGGTTAATCCCGGGATTGTGATTCAATCCCAGATCCTTGGTGAGTTCTAACGTTCTGTGTCCGTTGTCTGCTGGTATCCGGAGCCCCTCAGCTGAGTGTTGCGCCTCCTGCTGGGCCCTTCTCTTCCTCCCCAGGAGAGGGCCTTGAGCGGGAGCATCTCCTGCAGGTCGTAGGACATCAAGGCGGCTGGACCCGCGCGGTGCTGCCCTCGGGGGGCCCAGTCCCTGACGACCACAGCCAGCGGCCGGACTTCAGGTTCTACAGGGGAGCCGGCTCAGGGAAACTTCAGGACATACTGAAGGACGAACCCCGGAAATACTCGCTGAGGACACCGGGATTGGCGCTTCAGGTAGGCCTTTGTGTCCCGTGTCTAGACAGCCTTTGCGCCTGCCAGAAGGTGGCGTACACGAGGCGACCCGTGTGACCAATGCCTTTAGCCGGCCCTGGCCTCACGCACAGTGCGAGAGTTGGCCGTTCTGAACACTATGATAGACCCTGGTTAATGCTTAAGAATGATTAAAGAGAAAAGTTATTCTGAAGTAAAATTAAACAAATGAACGTATAGGGAATTATGCTATACCGGTCAGCGTCAGGTTTGAACCCAGAACCTTTTGCCTTCAAGACAGGAGCGCATCACATTCTGCTCCTCTTTACATTTACATTTAGGGTGTTTAGCAGATGCTTTTATCCAAAGCGACTCACAATAAGTAAGTTTGTCAGAAAGTGAAACAACATATCACCGCTGGTACAGTAAGGATGTTCCTCTACAGTGGACAGCCCGTGTTTATTTGTAGAAGCTTTACAGTTCCTTAAATGAAAATCAAGTACCGTACTCTTTCATTTTAAGTGCATGTTTTTAAGCCTTTATTTGACCCCAATATTGATAAGTTTATTCTCATTATGTAAAGTTTGTCCTTATCTTTCTAACCATATTTTCGTTCATAAAGTAATAGACAAATCGCTATGCTGCCCTGGAGGCTACTTTGCTCTAACATTAAGCCGACTCCCCGCCTCACGTTGGGTCCCCACTCCACCGCAGCCCCTCCCTGCCCTGGCCGTGCTCGGTGGGGGGTCCAACGAGGACCAGGAAACCCGGTGCAAGGCCCTCGGTCCGGGGCCGTTCCCAGACAGGAACCTCACCGCGGCCCACAACGCCATCCCCCGACGCCACTCCCAGTACCAGAGATACAGATTCATGTGAGCTCCAGACAGGCGAGTCCACCTCCTTTATTGACACCAGGGACATGTCAGCTACAACACTGTGAGCGTCTCTCCTGTTCCTCGCCGTAGGAGGTACTGTGTTCCGCGCTCGCTCCTCCACAAGAGGAGATCCGCACCGCTGACGGAACCGGGAGAGGGCGTGCCACAGTGCGACGGCCAAGCCCCCGATGCGGAGACACGCCGACGAGAGAGAACCCGAGCGCCCACGACCGGCCCCTTTCAACACCATCGTGGAGGTCCGGACGCACAGAGAGGTCGGCTGGTACACCCAGTAGGCTCATAAGCCCCCCCACCTTAACACTTTTCTGAATCATACTCAAACCACCTCTTTAAAAGATAATTGGCACTTACGGTTTCCTAAAACAACACCATCATTAAACAATGCAACACACTCCTCTGCCTTACTGCGTTATCTTAAGCAGAAGATTGTTTTTTTTAAACTTTGAATATAAATTAGTATGTACAAGCTAAGGAGGGAGTGTTATCTGGCATCACAGGACATCAGAAGGTTCTGTCCAGCGGATGAGCGCAGACGTACGCCCTCTTCTCCAGAATCTGCTCGGCGATCTTCTTGATGCTGGCGTCGTTGTTCTCTGGGGCGTCTGCAAACACAGAGGCGGGGTGTCAGGGGGAATCGGGAGTTTGTTTGAACTTGACAACACGGTACACTTCTGTGCTCCACATTGTCGTGTAACCGGTAAAGTGTTTTATTATGTACAAATGGAAACAACAAGACCATAACAGGTGGTCGCTGACGGATGCCATGTGGACGGAGGATTTCTGTTCCAGTTCCTCCACACATGCCGGTCGTCTGTCTGTTTGTTTTGTCTGTTTCCGATTAGCTTTAGCTTGTACTCACGCTTCTGCAACTGGGTCATCATTGTAGTTGTTCTTGAAGAACGCCTCCGGCGCAGAACGTGTTTGGCGAGCAGCACCTAGACGAGAGGACGGAGCAGGCGTCAAATAGGGAAGGCCCAGACAAACCGAGATGGGGTGATTGCAGTCCTGGTGGTCAATGTGCCTCGTTCACCTAGCCGCCATCTTGGTTCTCAACGCTACATGGGTGGGGATGGGACTGAATGAGGGAACAGCCAGCTAGCTACCTTTTTAGAACCAACGATGGTGGCTAGGGGAATAAGAACAGTTCAGTTGAAGTTTCCAAACATTTGTTTTAACTGTAAAAATATATATATACGATTAACACGATAGGATCTCGCCCAACTATGTGGGACTGAGGAGCATGTTTGGCCTGACGGCCAGCACATTTTGTTTAGTTTCCCTCTCCCTGGAGTATTTACCAGAAGAGAACCTCCTCAGGCCAGAACATGCACAACACAGCCTGTCTTCTATTTGTTTACAAATACCAGGCAAGAAATTTAGAACCGAATAAAAAAAAAAAAAGCCACTGGCTTTGGTTTAATCTCCTTCATCATGTTCCCCTCTGCTCTAAGGTTGTGTGTCGGATTTAATAGGAACCATACCACCTTACTCCGAACACAAACCAAGGCACCACCGTTTTATATTTTCAAACAAAAGTACACAAACAGTTGAGTTGTAAGTACACCACGGCAGCGCAAAAATGATGGGCTGTAGGCTTTATCTGCCACCATTCTTTAAACCAGAACAATGTATTAGTCCGTGAAGACTCTCCTTACCATCGGATACGTTTATCGGATAATGACTTGCAGTGAATGGTCCGATACAGGTCATAAAGGAGCAGGGATGGGTCGGACGCCTTCAGGGTGCTTACAGGTAGACTGCGGACATTGGGGATCGAATCCAGAACCGGAAGGTTCTGGATTCGATCCCCAATGTCCGCGGTCTACCTGTAAGCATCCTGTAGCCGTACCAGAGCTTCAGCTAATTTGGACGCAGAACTTCAACGACACAGCTGAACAAATAAAGGTTCAATCCGAAACAACACAACTCTGGCTGCCCTGTGTCTGCGGGGGGGGTCAGGGGTCGGTAGTACCTCGTGGTCGTGGTTCCGCAGCCCGATGCTGATGGAGCGGCTGGCTCGGGACAGCACGGCCGTCATGGCGAACAGGTTGATGATCACGTCGGCCACGCGCTTCAGGACCAGCTGCTCGTCCACGATGGACTGGAACGGACGCACACACGGAGAGAGGGCTAGGCGTTAGCGCGTTGTGGTCCGATACCTGTACGTCAGCGGGGGAAGGCCTCTCCCGCAGCGAAACACATACTGTGTGAGGGCCGCACCCTGTCGTTGAGGTAGATGCTTTTGGTATGCCGCACATGCCCCAGTGGAGCTAAGGCTTTTGACGGTGTACAGCTTCCAAGTCCTGTGCCGATTCATTTTGGTATTTGTAACATGTACGAGGTGAACATTGATCACATCTTAAATTGAGGTTGAAAAGCACTCAAAAACCCTCTTCACTTAAAATGTTAAGTTGTATGAATAGCTAATGGGACAGTGACCTCTTAGAAATACTTAGAAATATCCTTATTTTTTTTTAAAGAAAAGCACTGTTTTTTTCCCATGAAGATGACACTAAATTAGTTAGAAATACAGTCTAGACATTGTTAATGGGGTAAATGACTAGTGTAGCTGGAAACGGCTGATTTAATAGAATATCTACATACAGCCACCCTCCCTCTGGTGTTCTAACGGTACATTGTTTAGCTAATCGTGTTAAAAAGCTAATTGATGACTAGGAAACCCTCGGCAATTATGTTAGGACAGCTGAAAACTTTTGATAAAAGTGTGTGTTTTCATGGAGAACATGAAATTGTCTTGATGCCCCCAAACTTACTCACATGACCAAGACCACCGTATGGCTCAGCATCAGCCACGGAGTCAGTGATGTTGAAAAGCACTCAAAAACCCTCTTCACTTAAAATGTTAGGTTGTATGAATAGCTAATGGGACAGTGACCTCTTCTGGCCAAAACAATCTCTAGTCATTCATGAAGGATAAAAGGCAAGTTATGAATAGTAAACGACAGAAAACTCAGCAACAACAGATGATTCTAAAACTAGTTCACCTTTCCATATCGGTACAGCACACTCTCCACTGCCGACCCGAAGAGGTAGACATTTTGTTCCAATTTCTGGGCGCTGTCCTGTGAAGAAAACAGAACAGTTGGCGTCTTAAAAACGTTGTTCAGCAACAGACAGGCAGGCAGTAGTAAAACGTTATTATATGGCATGCATGTCCCTCTGTAACCCCCTGATGGTGAAGCCATAGTCCTCTCGTTTACAAATCCGCCTTCACGTTTAAATTAATTTAATTTATTAAGGTCTCTAAAGCGTAGTCTTTTTGGATAAAATAAACAGCTAAATGACGAAATAGTAAGGTTGAAGCTAGTCTTATTTTTCACAAAGAAACATACGCCTACAGCTAGCCGCGATCGCCGTATGCATCGATCACTGTGTATCCAGTACATCCCCAAGCGACGGCCTCACCGCCAGGCTGGGATGCACCAGTCCGTCCTTGCCCGTCAGACCGTAGTCCTTTGTTCCCCCCAAGGAGCTGCGCAGCTTCTGGCCCATCATGCCCACGGCCATGCCCAGGTTCCCCCTCTTCATCTCCCTGGGGGCACACAGAACACAGGCTGGAGAACGGCCCCCCCAAAGCGGGTTCCAGAAACACTCTGTAGAGCGCAGACACTCACTTGATCTTTCCCGTCAGGATCTTTCCGGCGTACTGCATTCCCGTCAGAGCGATGTACATCCGGAGGATTTCATTGGTCCCCTAGAGGGAAGAAGGCGGGATTACCATTTGACTGACAGTTTAATGCAGGTCACTGGTAGGGTGTCTGCTCTGGCTCAAGCCGTGAGTGTGAAGGCCAGGTTACACCGGGATATCTGCCAAGGGTCTCAAGGTCACCAGAGGGGCTGCTGTGTGTTACAGTTCAGCGGTTTGGAGTCACTTAGAAATATCCTTATTTTTTTTAAAGAAAAGCACTGTTTTTTTCCCATGAAGATGACACTAAATTAGTTAGAAATACAGTCTAGACATTGTTAATGGGGTAAATGACTAGTGTAGCTGTAAACGGCTGATTTAATAGAATATCTACATAACAGCCGCCATCCCTCTGGTGTTCTAACGGTACATTGTTTAGCTAATCGTGTTAAAAGGCTAATTGATGACTAGGAAACCCTCGGCAATTATGTTAGGACAGCTGAAAACTTTTGATAAAAGTGTGTGTTTTCATGGAGAACATGAAATTGCCTTGATGCCCCCAAACTTAAAACGGTCGTGTATTTTTGCACGACACATGCAGGTCACATGACCAAGACCACCGTATGGCTCAGCGTCAGCCCCGGCGGACCCCACGGCGGGGTCTCAGCCCGGAGGGGGAGTGAGAGCCGGCCTGGGGGGGTTACCTCGAAGATGAGCAGGATGCGGCAGTCCCGCAGGTAGCGCTCATAGGCGTAGTTCTTGGTGAAGCCCAGACCCCCCAGGATCTGCAGGGCCTCGCTCACACAGACCCAGCTGCCCTCTGAGCTGAACACCTGCACACACACACGCACACGCACACACACACACACACACACACACACACATACACACACAGACACCATTATTATTACTGCCATTATGTTCTAAACATATGATGATTAAACACCTACCTACACTCTCTCTCACACACACACACACACACACACACACACACACACACAACACACCATTATTATTACTGCCATTATGTTCTAAACATATGATGATTAAACACCTACACACACACACACACACACACACACACACACACACACACACACACACACACACACACACACACACACACACACACACACACACACACACACACACACACACACACACCATTATTATTATTATTACTGCCATTATGTTCTAAACATATGATGATTAAACACCTACACAAGCGACCACACACACACACACACGTTATAATTACTATCATTATAAAAAACAATTTATACATAATTAAACATGCACAAAACCACTCACATAGTTATTATGACTACCACACAAACAGTATTATGGAACCACTCACATAATTCAATCATTCATTATTTATAGCATAATTATATTAAAAACAACCCACAGGACTGAACGTAACGTGATATAATGTCAACGGCTACACAAGCATTCAGATCAGCATCAAGCACCCAGCAATATGGTCTGGTTTCCTCCCCCTTGGGGAGAGGCTGCTGTAATCCATTTGGCTGGTACGCTGGTACGCGCAGGTTGTAAGTCGCAAATCTCCCAGCTTTCTTGCGGCATTTCACTGAGGCACGCCCCCTTGTGGTCGTAGTTTTTCTTCACTTTGAAAGTAGAGCGAGTTCAGTGAGGCCAACGTACTACGGTACTCATAAACAAAAATGGCTGCGCCCGTAAAGAGATTTATTTTTTCTTCACATTTGGTCATTTGAATGTAGATTTTAAATGCTCTTACACACTTGATTACTACTTTATGCCTGTCACCAATTTATGCATCTTACGGTCTTGCTGTGCGTGCAATACAATGTAAAGTTGTTTGTTTTCGAGCTGGTTTGCTAAAGAGGCTAATGTAGCTAACAATAACAATGACTAGCCAATGAGAAACGAGAAATATACTACGACCACAAGGGGGCGTGCCTCCGCAAATTCCGCAAGAGAGCTGGGAGATTTGCGACTTTCAATTTGCGCGTACCGGCGTAGCCTCCAAATGGATTACAGCATAAGCTCCGCCTCACCTTGACGATGGCCGCCTCCAGAGAACAGTCGGGAACCCCCGGCCGGTCCATCATGCCCGCCGTCAGGTAGGCCATGCTCTCCATCACGAAGGCGTTGGTGGCCATCAGCGCAAACTTCTCCTGCGGTCACAGAGGGGACGAGCCGGGGTTAAGGGCTGAAACGCGTTCGAGATGGACTACCAGAGTGCTTTATACTCACCATAAACCACGCCTTAAAAACAAACACAAACCCTCAAACCAAAAACCCCCACAAGTAGCAACATGAATAACCCAAACCCTAAAACCTGACCTTAATTAGAAGCCTCATTCTAGAACACGAAACAAAACCTCAAACCCAACTAATAACCCCGAACCCTAAAAAACAAACCAACACTAAAACGAAACACTCAATCCACCCAACAGTAATCCGAACAACAAACCAACACCCTAAAACCATCCCAAAATAACTGCATTCCTATTTTGTTGTGACTTTTATATCTTGGCTGGTATAGTGAAACTCTGGACTGTACCTGGATCATCCCAAACTCACTCAGCTTCTTGTTGAACTGCTTCCTGGTGGTGGCGTACTCCGCTGTCATTTCTGCCGGGACAGAAGGGAGGACAGTGTATTAGTCCCCCACACACACACACACACACACACCATCATCCCTCACACACACACACACACACACACACACACACACACACACACACACACCTGCCCTCGTGTCGGCCTACCTATCAGCTTCTTCATCATCCCGGCTCCGCTGCTGCCCATACTGAAGCGTCCTGAGTTGAGGATGTTCATGGCGACCTATTAACGGACGAAATAAGGGATTTAATCAATCAAAATCAAACTTCATTTATGTAGCACCTTTCATACTAAATTTCAATACAAAAAAAATAAACAGAAATAAATAAATGAATGAATTAAGAGAAAGCTGAATTAAATGGTTGTTTTAAGGTTTCTTTTAAAGGGTGTTCACATATTGTAAAATGTGAACATCTACACCTAATGCGCCCATATTCTTAGTCTTATATTCTTCAAAAACAGACAAAACCGCCCGTGTGTGTCTGCTTCCAAGCGGTGCGTTGGGCTTCCGTCGCGCACACTGACAGGGCACCAGGCGTTAGCAGGGTCCCGACAGGCGATGGCCGTCGGGGGACTGTCACCCCCTCACTACGCCACACCGTGGCGCAGTGAGGGGGGTGACACAGGCTGCGCCGATAGAACCAGTACCTTGAATCCTCCTCCCACTTCGCCGATGACGTTCTCCAGGGGCACTGGGACGTTGTCATACACCACTTCACACGCTGGGGGGGGAAACGAGATTAAACTGGAGTTCATGTTGACCCTTAACACTCTGAAGCAGCAGCCCAGCGATGGCAGACCGGTAAAAAGCAGAAGCAGGGTTACATGGTCAAATAATCGCGTGGCTGGTCACTTACCTCATTTAGATGTAAGTATATAAGTAGTCCATTCATAGCACATGCTCTCATTCATTCACAACCAATGAAAACAAATGTTGAACAGCCTAATTTTCAGCGTTCTGACGGTGATAATAGCCTTAGTATAAATAATCCAATCGAGAGCCAATCAAGGCGGTTCAGCGCCAGCCAGAGGCCAGCAGCAGCCGAGGGGAGCTGAGGAAGGCCTTACTGTTGGATCCCCGGATGCCCATCTTGTCCTCGGCCAGGCCGCTGGTGATGCCCCCGAACGCCCGCTCCACCAGGAAGGCCGTCATCTTATCCTTCTTCACGCCCTCCTGGTCCACCACCTCCGTCTTGGCAAACACCGTCATGATGTCGGCGAAGCCGCCGTTGGAGATCCACATCTGAGGGCACACACACACACACACACACACACCACAAAGACACACACGTACATACAACACACACACACACACATACAACACAGACACACACACACGCATAAAGACAAAGACAGACAACACAAAGACACACACGACATACAACACAGACCACGACACACACACACAACACACAACACACATACAGACACACACACACACACAGACTCAACAGACACACACACACACACACACACACACACACACACACACGACACACAGAACACAGACACACACACATACAGACACACACACACACACACACACACAACAAGACACACACACACAAAGACACACACACACCACATTAAGACACAGACAACACAGATAACAGACACACACACACACACACACACACGCACGCGCGCATACAGACACAGACAACACAAAGACACACAAGTACATACAACACAGACACACTCACACGCATAAAGACACAGACAACACAATGACACACACGTACATAAAACACAGATCACACACACACACACACACACACACACACACACACACACACACACACACACACACACACACACACACACACACACACACACACACACACACACACACACACACACACACACACACACACACACACAGGTGGGTTTTAGGTAGAGGTTCAGGCGAGAGTCGTAGGCCAAAGTGCTCTTCCTGCCGTCGTGCTGGTCCCTACCTTGGAGCCGTTGAGCAGGTAGTGCGTCCCGTCTTCGGACAGGGTGGCACGGGTCGTTACGGACGCAGCGTCACTCCCACTGGATAGCAACGACAAGACAAACACCCGAGTTAAAACACTGTGTCTCCAAACAAGGAAAACGTGGATTGAGGAAAAAAAAAACTGTATAGTAGTAGTTGTGAAGAAGGGCTCATATTGCATTAATTCACTTTAAATATCTTTTTAATTGAACTGTAATTGCAGAGTATGTTTCTATTGATTACTGTCTCCTATTTCTGTGACCATGGAAAGAGCTCAATAGGTTTATCGGACATGCCGAATCAACTGTCATGTTGTATAGATTTTAACAGCGTACACGTGACCACAAACTGGACCGAGGTCTGGGTCCGTTTCACTTTTGCTAAGAACTCAATTCCGTTGAATTTCCGCGTTAATATTTCCCTCAAGTCGTGGCGTACTCACAACAACAGTGAGTCTACGCTAGCCGTGTAGCCTCCCTGTCCAGCTCCCATCCCTGGGTTCATCCTCACCTCCCGGGTTCAGTGAGGCAGAAGGCTGCCACATGCTCCCCCGACGACAGCTTAGGGAGGTACTTCTCCTTCTGGGCGTCCGTCCCCGCGATCAGGATCCCCTGCAGAAACACAGTCGTTGATTGATCGATTGATTGATTGATTGATTGATTGATTGTGATTTCAAATTTGCAAGAAAAACATGTGTCATCTATTGTCAGAAACAAAAACAAGGACCTTTTTTCCTTTTTTGCTCAACACAAAACATGTTCGCTTCATCCCTGTAATTCATAAGCTCAGAGTACACCAGCCACAAAAACAAGGACCTTTTTTCCTTTTTTCTCAACACAATAACACTCTCTCTTTCAATCCACCGTCCCGTCCATGAAGACTCAAAAGGCACGCAGAAAATATAATGTGAAGACGACGCGTTTTGTGTAGGGGCCATAAAGCAGACAGAAATTGTCACATGACGATTCTATCACCATGAGGTCATTAAGGCGACGCTTTTTACGTGACTGAGCGTGTTTTACAGTCCTATCCGAGGTAAGGGCATGACGCTCTGGGATGCCCACAGATAAACAGCAGACACGGGGTACTGAACCCATAACCTCTCGTCCCGGCTGGGAGTCAAACAGCCTTACCACTCGTTCACTCGGTCCAAGTCAAATTAAGTTCATGCGACTCCACGGATAATACCAATAAGGCCTGTGACTTCCATCTGACCTTGAGGCCGATGGCCTGATGAGCGGCCAGCGTGACGGCGATGGAGCCGTCCAGAGCCGTGATCTCCCCCAGTCGGGCGTACATGGTGTTGGACAGACCAAGACCCCCTGTGGGGAGGAATGATAAGGCAAAGGCTTCATCTGGCCGTTTTAGAAAGCTGCGACTACACCAGCAATTCAAGGTAATACCAGTCATTTCTAATTGGTTTTTAAAACGTGTTAGTTTATGTTTTTATTGGTTTCTGTTTATATTATTACTTTGTTTACGTGGTACTCCAGTGCACATCACAGTGGAACTGAGCAATATGCAGTTACTGTTTGAAAGAACTTTCAAACAGTAACTGCCGATTGTAAAAAGGCAGAAAACTACCGGTAGTTTGAAAATCAAAAATATTTTAACGATATGAAAGCCCTTTTTCCTTATCAGGTTGATTGATAGCTTACCTCACAATCCCACACATATACAAGTGAGTGAGTTCAATACATATCATCATACAAATGAGTCAACAACATAATGGGTCTGTTCCTTGCATTTAAGGAGGATTGTGTAATAGGGCGTGCACATCGCAATGTCGTCACGATGACAGCCTTGTATGGTCATTGTTTAGTAATTAATCATGAAGTTATCTCATTATGTCATTATGGGGAGATATCTTTGTCTTTGAAACTGCTACAGCGTTTTTTTTAATGTGAGACAAATTCAGATATTTATTTATTCAAATGGTAAATGGTATATGGACTGCATTGTATACTGCTTTCCTTACCAGTGGCCACTCAAAGTGCTTTACAATATTGCCTTAACATTCACCCATTCATTCACACATTCACACACTGACGGCGGTGTCAACCACGCAGGGCGACAGCCAGCTCGTCAGGAGCAGTCAGGGTGAGGCGTCTTGCTCAGGGACACCTTCAACACTCCAGCTAGGAGGAGCCGGGGATCGAACTAGCACCCTTCCGGTTAACAGCCGACCCGCTCTACCTCATTGCCAGGAGGGGTGTGTGTGTGTGTGTGTGTGTGTGTGTGTGTGTGTGTGTGTGTGTGTGTGTGTGTGTGTGTGTGTGTGTGTGTGTGTGTGTGTGTGTGTGTGTGTGTGTGTGTGTGTGTGTGTCTTACCATACTCCTCCGGGACCTGCATCCCAAAAAGCCCCAGCTCCTTCAGCCCGTCCAGGGTCTCCGTGGGGATCTTCGCGTCCTCGTCGATCTTCTTCGAGTCCACTGGATGAGGAAGCAGGTTTTTACAAGGTCAAATCACTCAACGCTTTGAATGAACGATCGACAGCTGGTCACGTTGTGTCTCTGGCTTCATCGCTCGCTTTCTGACTCACCATTCTCGTTGAAGAACTTCTCCACTGGTGCAACAAACTGGTTTAATTCCTCTAGTTCTTCATTTCCAATCTCTGGATAAGGGAATACTTCTGCCTTTAAAAAAGGCACAATGTTATATTACAATACATCCTTAAGAATAATTATTGGTATTCAACCATGGCACAGTAAAAAATTATTTCGTAGGTTTGGAAGCCTGTCAGATAAATTGTTTTCACAGGGCATACAACTCGAACATAACCGTGGCACATGATTCAGTAAAAACACGAATATAAACCAGACATTAGCCAGTGCTCACCTTGTTTATCTGACCCAGGAACAGGTCCTTGGCATAAGCCAGACTCCTCGCCTGGGTCCTGAAGCAGCGGTACTGGGGAGGATGAGGGACAAACTTCCCATTGTACCGAAGGTTGAAAGCAAGTAACGACTTTCCGATATCGAAAGATTTGGAGTTTACTATTCTATTCAAATTCATGGTTGAGTATTATCTTTAAAAATGTTGACTTAGTCTTGTATAACCCAAACGCTTCTGACTCCCTCTTGATACCTTTCACCTACTTCTGTCGCCCGGTGATGACGTGAGTTTCACGTCATCTCTGTATTGTTTTTTTTTATTTGTTTACCGATTCTCTCCACACGGTGGCGACATATTCAAATTAATGAATGAAATATAAAACTTTCGGATCGCTTTCATCTATTGCAATGGTATTGAGGTAATGTTTTTATTGAGAGAATTTCGGATACAACTGTGTATACCATTTATACAAAATAATATATTTAACACAATCCCACATACACACTCCACTTACACAAATATGCGCGCAAGCAAATACACGACACACACAAACACACACACACACACACACACACACACACACACACACACACACACACACACACACACACACACACACACACACACACACACACACACACACACACACACACACACACACACACACACACACACACACACACACACACACACACACTCATATAAACACACACACACACACGCACACACACCACACACACACACACACACACACACACACACACACACACACACACACACACACACACACACACACACACACACTCATATAAACACACACACACACACACACACACACACACACACACACACACACACACACACACACACACACACACACACACACACACACACACACACACACACACACACACACACACACACACACACACACACACACACACACACACACACACACACACACACACACACATACACACACAGCATTGCAGAGGGACGTTGATGAAACAGCATAGATATTACGGTATATCATTTTATTCAGCGTTGTCAACAGTGTCACAGTACTAGTTTTACATCAATAATGATTGATCTACAATAATAATAATAATGATGATAAGAATAAGTCTTTGAACTACAATAGAAACTCAGTGAATAATAAAATAAGAGCAAACACCTTTCCCTTGGAGTTATAAAGTGGGTGGGGGGGGACACAGCTGATAACTGACGCTAACAGTTGGGCTGTTGGTCGCTAGGTCCGAAGAGACGTCCGCATTGGTGGAGGCCGAGAGAAGCAGTGATTAGTAGTGCAGGAACACGCCTTGTTCAACGTTACTGTACACATTGAGGAATAGTAGTAATAATAATAATAATAATAATAATAATAATAATCATTTACAGACTATTTACATGTAATCATTGCTCAGCAGTCCCAAGTCCCACATGAAAGGAGGACCTTTTTACTGTCTTTATTTTACCAAAAGTAACACGCAGGTCGCTCAGCTGTCTGCTCTATTTACACTCCTGGGGAGATCGCCACATCTTTTTACAGAGACACATCTTCTGAGGTGGAATGTGAAATGAAAAAGGGATAGAGAGGACCAGAAGAGAGAACCCCGATGCTACATGGCAGACCCAGTGGACATGGGAGCCCTGTGTTTGATAGAAGTAACAGTTTAGGAAATCAAACATCGAGGAACAGAAACGTTAGGCATCCACGGCATGTCACACAGAACCTCACACAAACATTTAAAAAAATATAGTAAGTAAGAGAATGTAGAACAATCAGGCTCATTGGAACACAGTTTTCTCTTTTTAAATACCAGCGATTTAAACCTACATTTGGTTTTCATCAAGTTCTTTATCCGTTTATATCTTACTTACGGCCATTGATGGATACATCTGGAACTAAAATGGAACAAGCCAATCAGTGGTGTGTGTGTGTGTGTGTGTGTGTGTGTGTGTGTGTGTGTGTGTGTGTGTGTGTGTGTGTGTGTGTGTGTGTGTGTGTGTGTGTGTGTGTGTGTGTGTGTGTGTGTGTGTGTGTGTGTGTGTGTGTGTGTGCGTGCATGTATGTGTGTGTGTGTCTGTGTGCGTGTGTGTGTGTGTGTGTGTGGTCGGTCGGTCACTTGTAGGATGGATTTGTTTTTCCATCCTAATTACCCTGAAGTTCTCTGAACACTCTGTAATTATTCCAGTCTCTGCAACGCTAATTGGGCTGAATTAAATGATTTAGGTAACTCCATCGCTAATTAAGGGCCAGGTCTTATATAAATATATACTTTGAGACGAGAAAAGTAAATTAACATTCATGTTCTGGAAGTGATGGTGCCTTTCATAAAAGACACGTACTTTAACTAAAAATAGAATTGGAAAACACTCAGTAAAAAAGTAATTCACCGGGTCCTTTACGCTTTCAATATGAAGATTATAACCGTTTCATTCTAATAGTCATTGCGGTGTGCAAACGCAGCAGTCCTGAGATCCGGTCATGTGGAGGTCCTCATCAATGTTTTCTTTTGATGGACAACTAAGATGGACGACTGGTCTTGGCAGAGTGCCTACATCAGCTTAATATCCCATTTGAATATCTGCCTTATGTTACCGATTATTGGAACTACATACAGTATGTGTAAATAAAACATATCAGCGACTTACGTGACTCAAACCCAGTTATATCTATTTGATGAAGACTATAGGCTAGGATACCGTTCATGTCGATCGATGTCAACAGTTAATAGTTAAAAGTGATACATAAATGATGTAGGCTTTAACACTACTACAATAGATCTAATGTGGAGTGTAGAGGGAGTAGGATAGCTTCACGTTACTACTACAGATCTATAGTGGAGGGAAGAGAAATTAGGCTGAGCTTTAGTAAACACTACTACTACTACTACTCTATAGTGGAGAATGATGTAAGTAGGCTTAGCTTCAGTAAACACTTCTACTACAGCTGTATGGTGGCCTGTGATAGAGTTGGCTGAGCCTCATTAAACACTATACTACCGCTGTATGGTGGAGTGTGCCATAGTGGGCTGAGGCTTCAGTAAACACTACTACAGCTGGGGTCCAGTGCGATGGAAGGGGAGTAGGCTGAGTTCAAACACTCTTACTGGTCCTACGGCAGACAATCGTCGGTGAAGAGACATTCTGTGGGTGAGAAGGGACCGAGAGAATCGTCAGCCTGCTGACGATTCCCCATCGCACGACACATGGCCACGGTCGGACTCCTTCCTCAGCCACTACCTCAAGTCCAGCACCCCAAAAAAAAGACATAAACACAACTCATATTTATAAAAAATAAAATAATAACGTGATAACAGTTGGAGAGCCACGCTTAAGTCAGTTGGGAGGATGATGTACAGAGCATTTCTTTATTGGACGAAGGAAAATAAAATAGTTCCAAACAAATCAAACGATGATGGAAAAAACAGCTGGGGGGGGGGCTAGAGGCTAACAGACATTCAACCAGCGGAAGAGCGCGGCACATTCTCTGCCGGAGTGCTGTAGAGGAAGGTGTGACCGAATCCCCTCCACCACGGCGTCCTAATGTCGAAGGCAACCGTAGAGCATTTGGACCAACTAAACTTCCTACAAAGCTTTACCGGTTTCTTAATAGTGAAACGAGGTCAACTACACTAGAGAGAGTATAATACTGAGTTTGAATTGATGCCATATAGACTGCCATTTGTTCTGTAGTAATAATAATAACTATTGATAATATTATCATTATTTTTTACAAAATACTATCTGCAACGATATACACAGAGAGAGAAAATATCTTGTGACTAACTTTTTGTAAATGCTTCCATTATTGGCACATTTAGGACTGTTTACAGAGATATCACAGTGTGTACTTTGAGCTACGGCTAGGATAAAATAGTTAGCTTTCGGCGGGCTTGGCGCCTCACCTAGCCAGAACGCGCCCGCACGAGACAAACGCCCCCCGTGGTCGTTTGGGAACCAGCACGCGGTCACTCGTCTCCCAAGATGTCCGATCGAGTCCCTCTTCGGCCGCTACTTCGGGTTCCGTCGTCAGGGGAAACAGTAGTGGTGGTCTTTTTACGTTTGTGCATGCTCCGCCGTTTTGTTTTCCGGCGGGGAGTCCGCGGAGTTCGTCGTCGTCGTGGCAACTACAGGAGCGGCGCACAGGGAGTGTTTTTTCACAGTCCGCCGTCCCCGTTAAACAAACAGGAAGTGGAAGAAGAATCAGACACAGGAAGTGTTCTGCGTCGGGACCAGCGTGACTGGGCGGGTTCACTTCCTGGGGTCCTCCCTGAGGTCCTCCGGCCCTCACACCACTGTGCTGATGCCGCTGTGTTTGGGTTTGGTGCTGCTGGCCGCCGGAGCCGGGGCCGCCGTCGGGGGTCGGGGGGCCATGGTGGGGCGTGGGGGGGCCGTGGGGGGGCCGTGTGGGGGGCCGTGGGGGGGGCCGTGTGTGGGCGCCGGTGAGGGGGCTCCGTGGGGGGGGTGGCTCCCATGGCTGCCGTGCCCTTGCCTCTCGTAGGGGTGAGGCGGGTAGGCGGAGGTCGACGGCTGCTGCTGCTGCTGCTGCTGCTGGGGGGGAGCGGGGTGCGTGGGGGCCGGGGCGTGGAAAGGGGGGGTGCGGCGGCGGTGCTTGACCAGGGCGGGGGGGTGGTAGTGGTGATGGTGGTGGTAGGGCGGCGGGGGTTTGGCCCACGTGGCAGAACTGGGCGTGGTGGGGGTGCGTCTGCGGGCCGGGCGGGGGGGCCGGGCCGTCCGCCTCGGAGCGGGCCGTGTGGTGGAGGTTGGTGGGGTGCAGCGTGTGGGAGATGAGGGTGGGGTGGGCCTGGGCCTGGGACTGGGTGGGGCTGGGGGACTTCACCCTCCGGGGGCCGAACAGGGTGCCCAGCAGCGAGGACGAGTTGGGCAGGGACTGGCCGCTGTGGCGGGACGGGCAGTCGCGGCCGGGCGTGGCCGTGCGCCGCCGCATGTGGGGGCTGTTAATGATGGAGCCCTTGGGGGAGAGGAGAGTCAGGGCACGGTGCTAGCATCACACAGGAACACACGCAGTTAGCATCACACAGGGAACTAGCGCTGCCGCGACTAGTCTGCGTAATCCACCATGAAAATGTGTCTACGGCAATTTCTTAAGTCGACGAGTCGTTTTACTTTTGACCGCCGCTACCATGATTTATGTACGAGACTTTCGCCCCTCAAAGTATTTCAAAATGTTTCGATAACTCATCGAATGTTTGGCTACACTTAAAATTCGATGAGTCATCGAAACATTTCTAAATACTTTGCCCATCGAAAGTATTTAAATATGTTTGGATCTAAATATGTTTTGTCATTTCATCTAAAATATTGGACGGCGTTCTTGTGCGGTCTTAAATTACGCGGATGGTTGGCGAATCGTGATTGACTTCTTCGAGGCGTCTTAATCACATCGTATAACACTACAGGGGATAAATCGGTTTGCTGAACCGAACTTAGGTGTTCACATGACAGCTATCAATTCTGATGATTGACTGACTCCGAACGATGAAGCCCATTAGCGTGCATGTAAACGTACCGACTCAGTGGCTCAGCAGTGTGACACACACAGTTGAGTTAACATGCACTGTTTTCTAACACGCTGCAGTGAACGCGTCAGCACGGCATTATGAGACGGTTATTATCAGTATCGGTTTAACTCAAACGACACAAGCACGCAAAACATCAGGTTTAGACCAAAACAGCCAAAACATATCTTAAAAGCCATGCAAAACCAATTATCCTCAGTGTGTGAGTGGTGTGCTTGTTAGATAGAACCTTGTTCTTACTCAGATGTCTGTAATTACCGACTTAAAGGTTGGCAACTGGGAAAAAAATAAATTCTCTTCTAAGAGATAAATAGTCTTTGTGGCTTAACAGTGTGCAAATAGCAGTATGTCTGGGTGGAAAACAGAGCCTTTGTTTTGATATAAACTAATTAGCGGAGTGGCTACTTAACAGTGGTTATAAAATAAATTTATTATAAAGGCGGGATGGAAACGAAGGCCATTGCAATCCTTAATACTGTGTTACTTCCAAAATAAACTAGGGTTTGGGAGGAAGGCTTAGGTCAAGTACACCACAGCAAGTTTGGTGCCTGCAGTCATGTCATGCTGGTTACAAGAGTGTATGAAACAGTGAAAGGAAGAGAAAGAGAGGGAGAGAGGGAGAGAGAGAGAGAGAGAGAGAGAGAGAGAGAGAGAGAGAGAGAGAGAGAGAGAGAGAGAGAGAGGAGAGAGAGAGAGAGAGAGAGAGAGAGGAGAGAGAGAGAGGAGGGGAGAGGAGAGAGAGAGGGGGGGGAGATAGAGGGGGGGAGATAGAGAGGGGGAGATAGAGAGAGGGAGATAGAGAGAGGGAGAGAGAGAGAGAGAGAGAGAGAGAGGAGAGAGAGAGAGAGAGAGAGAGAGAGAGAGAGAGAGACAGACAGACAGACAGACAGACAGACAGACAGACAGACAGACAGACAGACAGACAGACAGACAGACAGACAGACAGACGTCAGATAGACAGACGACAGACAGACAGACAGACAGACAGACAGACAGACAGACAGACAGACAGACAGACAGACAGACAGACAGACAGACAGACAGAGAGAGAGCGAGAGCGAGAGAGAGAGAGAGAGAAAAAGAGACAGAGAGAGAAAGGGGGAGAGAGAGAGGGAGAGAGAGAGTTTCAGGGAGTGAGAGGGGGAGAGAGAGAGAGTGTCAGGGAGTGAGAGGGGGAGAGAGAGAGAGTGTCAGGGAGTGAGAGGGGGGCCCATTCTCGACCGACGGGACAGATCTGTGGCAGTCAGCCCAAGGCATGCACGGTGACCCAAGACAGGCAAGGCAACAGTCCAACACCAAGAAAAAAAATACACAGCGACAGAAACTAAAACAAAAAGAGAGCTAGACTAGCACAGCGCTCCAGCACCACGGCATGGACAGCCCGACATGCAATGGCTTCCTACTTACTTCCATATTGCTGTCTAGTGATCCTGCACTGCTGCGTCGCCCACGCTTGCCTGCCCAGAACACGTGACAGCACAGGTTATTAGAGAAACCACATAGCATCCAGGACTATAGCGGCTAGGCTAACTAGCGCCACGGATGGCTAAGAGGGTGGCCAGCACTCGCCGCTAACTAGCTATAGCTAACGGAAGCCTATTGGAGAGCGGCGAGAGGAGAGAGGACAAGAAGCAACAGACGCACAGCAAAGCTAATCACTACTGAGCGCTGTGAGAGGGAAGGAGCAGGGAGAAGTGTGTGCTTGTACACCAACAATGAAAAAAATGCCTGGCGGAAAACTCAGTTTGACATAAATGGTTTGTTTGATCGTTTGCAGGAAGTTCGTCTCCCAAGCTGTAACTTTCCGTAAGCCCGCTGATCAATGTCGCGGTAGGCCTACTGCACTGCGGTTTTCACTTTTTAATGAGAACTCCACAGACGCAGCTAAACGTTCACTTTAAACATTCACATTTGAGTGCTTCAGGTGAACTCTTCGATCTTGATAGAGGCACACACCTAAATTGCCATCTTGAAAGAAAAGTTTTCCAAATTCCAATTACTGTTAGCGAGACAATTAGACCAATAGAGAGATATGTTCAGCCCATGTCGCAGCCAAATGTCCGTTCGTGTCCGTGTGTGTGTGTGGTGTGAGTGTGATTTAATGTGAGCCCATATGCGAGACCCCCTCGAGAATGTCTGAATAGCCAACACGCCAACAGGACTTCCTTATAAACCCAGACTCCCAAATCGTGTGTCACTCAGTGACCACGTTAAGACCCTCCCACTGACGCTAATCACCATTAGAACACACCTCCATCCACCTCTCTCGCTGTCTGTGTCAAGAGCCTCTCAATCCCCCCATCCAACATTCCCATGGTACGGTGGCCTGCAAGGGGCTAGCGCTACAAGGAGCAGGTGCTACAAGGAGCTAGCGCCGCAAGGAGCTAACTCCAGCCTCAAGGCAAAGCTAATCACTTGCCAGTCCAGACGGACACACAAGCAGGGTGATGACATCGTCCGACTGAGTGGGACAGAGGCAACATCAGTTACACCCATGCAGCCTGCATGCACCTATTCTTCGTTTGACCAGTTCTACTACTACAAAGGCTAGAAGGCTCCTACATTAAAAGTGTTCAGTTAAAGGGGCGATATCATGCCACCAGCTGTGGCCCTAGTGACATCACTAGTGGGCGTGTCCACCTAGAAGTATGCTGGATAGATCAGTCCACCAGCCTACCAGGTGCACTGTGTCCAAACGACATCACTAGTGGCCACGCCCACTAAGTGATGTCACTAGGGAACAGGGAAAGGCAGATTTCCGAATGGCTTGGTGGCATGATATCACCCACTTTAAACTAGAGTAAATCAATTCAATGTAAGACGTTTTTTGGACAGCTTTTTGCTATATAGTCGCTACTACTCAGTTTATAATAGTTAATACAGCAGTGTGGATATCGGGTGGAATCGAACCCGGGACCTCTCGGCCGGGAGCCCAACACCCTCTACACCACGTCACTGTCACGGCCGGGCACGGCCGTCTCACCTGCGTCCGACAGGTCTCGCAGGGAGCTACTGAGCGCGCTCCGCTTAAGCCCCTCCCCCATGGCGTAGCTGTCGTCCAGGCTGGCGCGGCTCAGGTGGCCGTTCCCGGTGTCCTTCTTGACCCCTGACCCCTGCGACCCCATGCTGGGCCGGACCACTCCCTTCTGCTTCTCCAGCTCGGCTGCAGAGGAGAAGAGAGCGTTAGAGGGAAGGGTAGAGGAAGGAGAAGACTCAAAACAGGATCTGACGCTACCAGGGGGTGGGCTTCAAGGGGATAATGGATGGAACCACTAACACACGGAACCCCATGAAGATATGGGGGTGGGGTGGGGGGGGGGTAGAGCAGGATGATGGTAACCAGAAGGTTTCTATTTCGATCCCCCCGAGTGTTGAGTTGGGTCTGAGCAAGTTCCCCTAATTACTGTCGCCTTGCATGGTTGACTCCAGGCGCGTCCTTAGACCTGGGCATTCCAGGCTACAGCCCCGGATCTTTTGGGAATAGCCCCGGAACGCTGTGCCGTCAAAAAAAAAAATAATAATAATAATAATGATGAAAATAGCCCTGTAGAGTTTACTTCTTTGTGGTTCGTTACCAGCAGCCACAGATGCAACAAAATGTAGCCAGTGAAAACCAAAAGATTCTGACGTGTCCATCTATGGGCAGGTTTAGAACAATTTGTTGCAAATGTTGCAAATTCAATGGCGCTATTCTTTCTTCTCTATGCATAGCGCATCTCGTCGATATTGCTGTTTCGTTCTGCTAGCCTGTTAGTGAGATCAGAGTGTTGAGAAGGATAGTAATAAAATATCTTTGGCAAGATGGATATAAGAAGAGAGACCGGCAGTGAATTCAACCCGGTCCACTTGACATCGGCTTGGTGCATGACAGTGGTACCGTAAAACTTCAATAGCCCGGGCTTTTATTTGTTTCAATCACTGAACTTTTGAACAAAATTCTTGCTCAGCAAAGATGGGAAATACTATCAAATGTATTATTTAAACCAGTATGAATATTAGTAACCATAGGTTCGAATAACGCCTGCATGCATGCTAAAACACACACACGCACACACACACACACACACACACACACACACACACACACACACACACACACACACACACACACACACACACACACACACACACACACACACACACACACACACACACACACACGCACACGCACACGCACACACACAATCGTCAGACATGACGATTGGTCTTTCCTTTCCTTCTCAACCTACGTTACAATTGCATATTTCATCAGCCCGATTTTCAAATTTTCTCGGGGGAGGAACCCCCGAACCCCCTTTTTAATATGACTCTAACTTCTGGGCTACAGCCCCAAATGTTTTCAATTGCTAGCGACGCTCCTGGTTGACTCTGCTGTGACGGTGTGTATAAATGGCTGTAAATCACTCGGGATACAAGAATCTGCTAAATTAAAATGTAGGATATAATTAACATTTAGTCATGAAGCGGATTTGTTTATGACTTAAAAGTAAGGCTTTGAACAATCGAAACCTACCTACAACCATTCCAAAATGGAAAAAATACGTGTCCATGTTCAAGTTTCTAAATGAACCATATCTGGACAAAGCCACGAGACACAGGCGTTGTGGCGGACTTTAACAGGACGCCGTGTTGGGTAGGCCGGTCGGTTACAAGCCTGGTTGGCCACTCCCACTTGTGATCACTACATTTTAAAAGGCGTGTGATGGCTCATGGCCGCCCCCCCAGACCCAGGGGCCCTAGAAGGGGTCCAAGGGGC
>OLKM01000242.1:378046-398046 GCA_900291075.1 Melanogrammus aeglefinus
GAGAGAGAGAGAGAGAGAGAGAGGAGAGAGAGAGAGAGAGAGAGAGAGAGAGAGAGAGGGAGAGAGAGAGAGAGAGAGAGAGAGAGAGAGAGAGAGAGAGAGGAGAGAGAGAGAGAGAGAGAGAGGAGAGAGAGAGAGAGAGGGAGAGAGAGAGAGAGAGAGAGAGAGAGAGAGAGAGGGAGAGAGAGAGAGAGAGAGAGAGAGAGAGAGAGAGAGAGAGAGAGAGAGAGAGAGAGAGAGAGAGAGAGAGAGAGAGAGAGAGAGAGAGAGAGAGAGAGAGAGAGAGAGAGAGAGAGGGGGGGAGGGAAAGAGAGGGTGGTAGAGAGGGAGAGATTGTGATTAATGATCACAAGTTATGAAGCAAGACTGAAATCTTCCCCTGGGTGTGCCTGAATTCCTGCTTTCAGAGAAACACCTCGCAGGAGTCACAGAGGACGTCAGCTTCACCTCCTCCTCCTCCTCCTCCTCCTCCTCCTCTCCTCCCTCCCATCCCTCCTCCTTCCTCCTCCTCCTCTCCTCCTGCTACATTTTAATTACCAAGCCTCCACCGGACAGTGAAATGAGTTAGCCCTCCCGTCCACCCAGAGCTAATTCTCCTTTGGAGAGAAACCCAACCAGACACTGGCTCAGATCCAACACGCCTCTCACCAAACAAATCTCTAATTCACCCACTAGTTAAGCTCAATGTTTGAATGAAAAGTGGAATGCCATGGGAGGCAAGGAGCTTTGCTTTGTACCAACATCTTAATAATACACATGAGTGGAGCAGGGGAGTGTCGCTGTTCAGCTCCCTGCTCAGAGGCACAGGGTTCGACCCCCAATGTCCACGGCCTGCCTCGGTGCCTCCCGGAGAAAGTCGTGTCTCAATTCACTTGGATAGCAGCCATCGTTTGATAAACCCAATAACCCCCGATGTCCAGCCGGAGACTGATACCTCACAGGGAACGGTACCAACGACTCAATGAGCGGTGTGCTCGTGCGTTAAGGTGTGGGTGGGGCAGCGCGTGTATCAGGAGGTACAGCGGGTTGGCTGGTAAGCGGGAGGTTGCTGGTTCGATCCCCCGGCTCCTCCTAGCTGAGTGTCGAGGGGTCTCTGAGCAAGACACCTCCCCCCTGACTGCTCCTGACAAGCTGGCTATCGCCTTGCGTGGATGACACCGCCATGGGTGTTAGCTTAGTTAGTTAGATTTATTTATTTGTCACATACCTAATTGTACAGGGCAATGCGTAGTGAAATTCTTACGTAACATTCTGGCTGTAATTCAACTATATAAAGTGGAAGATTATAATAATGATTGGGTGGTCACTGGGTGTGTGAATGTGTGTGTGAATGTGTGAATGTCCAGAGTGGCCACTGGTTAGAAAAGCCCTCATCATCATCTGATGGGGTCAAAAGTACCTCTGAGGTTCTTGACGAAGTCCTCGAGCTTCATCTTCCTCTCGGGCTTGACGTTGGGGCTGTACATGTCCGTGTTGAGGAGGATGATGGCGAAGGCCAGGATGAAGATGGTGTCCGGGTTCCGGAACTGTCTCACCACGCCCGGGTTACAGATGCAGTAGCGCTGGCTGCAAAAACACACGCGAGAACACGCTCAGGTCGGGAGCAACACATTCAACATATACCTTCACACGCACACACATATAAACACACACACACACACGCACGCACATGAACACACACAGCCTCAGACACACGCACAGCACAACACACACACACACACGCACACACGCACGTACAAGCACACACACACACACACAAAACACACACACACACACACACACAACACACACGAAAACACACACACACACACACACACACACACACGACACACACACACACACACACACACACACACACACACACCAATACACACACACAATAAACACGAAACACACACACACACACACACACACACACACACCACACACACACACACACACACACACACACACACACACACAGACACACCACACACACACACACACACACACACACACACACACACACACACACACACACACACACACACACACACACACACACACACACACACACACACACACACACACACACACACACACACACACACCTTCACCCAACCGCCTCTTAACTAGGCATGACAGGAAGTACGAGTGAAGACTTTTAAAGAATGACCCAAGTTTGAACCCCACCTCTGGAGATCTTTATTGGAAACTAATCACTCCCTCCTCGTCCCACAAGGGGGATCAATACTGACATGTGCGTGCATCTATGCAATCTCCTGGCCAGCCATGAGAGTGATGCATCGTGCCCACAGCCCAGAGATCGAGACCCAAGATTCAGCAGACCTTGGAGGTGACCTCCGTGGAGGTCCCATGGATCATATGTGGGGTCTGTTTGGCACTGACGGGGGGCGGCAGGCGGCTCAGGATGTAAAGCGGGTTTGGCTGGTAACCAGAAGATTGCTAGTTCGATCCATGGCTCCCCTTAGCTGAGTATCGAGGTGTCCCTGAGCAAGACGTCTCACCCTGACTGCTCCCGACGAGCTGGCGTAGTTGACTCCGGCGTCAACTACGCCGGAGTGTGAATGAATGGTTGTAAGTCGCTTTGGATAAAAGCGTCAGCAAAATCCCCTAAATATAAATGTAATTTAAGTGTCAGTTGATCAGTTATAGCAGGGGGACCCCTAGCCCTAGCCCTTCAGGTGCAGATAACCGCCGCCTTAACACCGCCAGAGACAGCCGTGGCTGGGATGATCAGCGCTTACTCTCGCTTGCGTGTGACAGAGTTCCACTGTGACGCGATCTGAGGGGGAAATAAACAGCCCTCCAGGGCTCACAATGGGTGTCCGTTCCACCTTTCAAAACCATTTCACGAATGAGGAAGAAGAAGCTGGCACTTGGAATACTTACACGCCCCTCATAACCTTGTGCCAGGTAATGTCATTTTCTTTTCATGCTTTGACATGAGCGACATGACTTGGAAAAACTATTTGGAATGTTATCCGCTGAGATGTGCTCGGATAACACGCTCGGATAATTCTAGGGCCTGATAATTCTAACATTGGATAAATGTCGCATGGCTATCGGTGCTGCTGCTGTCCATTGATTTTGGTGTTCGATTACACGTCTCTTGACAAAGAGTCTTACAATATGATAGCGTGGAGATTAATTTGTTAGCAAAAGTGTTGACCCGGTCAGAAAGAAAATCGCAAGCAAAGATGTGGCCATTCATTACTCGTCGTCCGAAACTATAATACAACATTTATCTTGAATTGCTAACGATAAACAGCAATGGACAGTAATTATTTTTTTCGTACTTGGTGTACTTGGTGCATTATTTTGACGTGGAGGGGGAGTGAAGGAAAAGGCTGATTGAAGGCATGCACTATGGTGAAGGGGACAAAACTAAAGACTGTTGAGAAGCCGGCGGAGGCTATTTCCATGCAGAAGCCAGCTACTGATCTGGCCAATGATACACTGAAGCTGGTGAAAGAGAGGTCAAATATTAGGGATCAAATATTTAAAGATGTCCTTCATAATTCCGAAAAGATACGTTTCTTATCCCCGCAAAATTAACATTTTAACCGACTTGTTCAGTATTTTATGCCCATGTTTGTAGCATAGCCTAAGCGAGGGCATGAGCAGCGAAGAGGATAGACTCGAGTCAGAACACATCTAGAATGCTGTGCTCAAACCATGGACCTTAAACAACCGACACCGACATATTATGGGGCCAGGGTTGCACCAGTGGGACTCAAACCGCTAACCCGCGCAGTGTGAACGCCATGCGCCAGCAAATTTAGCCCCAGGCTTAGCGGAGGCCTTTGGGCCGTATAAACCGGACTGATGGAGCACCAACCCACCTGTAGGCCTCAATGAGCCGCTCCACTTTCTGGGCCTCCCCCTGCACCCTGATGTGGGCCTGGAACTTCCTCAGGGCCTCGTCCAGCTCCATGGCTGAGAAGTCCATCTCATCCACCACACAGCTGGGAGGAGACAGAGACACAGAGAGACGGCCCGTCAGACAGCACACATCGAGCACAGAGCAACGACTCCCATATCTAAGATGAGAGTCGGTCATCCGATACCTTAGAAGCATTACCTATTACTTTTCTTTGTTGGTTTTGGTTTACTATTATTATAACGTTTTCCTAACACCAAAGATTTTCTCATTTGAGAATGGAATATTAAAATGACAAAACCAAACAAAAAACATTTGTTAAAGAAAAGCAATATGTGTCGAGTACACAAGGCGATTCAGCTCACAGACTCGGTCTCACACATTAAAGTTGAGCTGTGTAACATTAAGCCCCTCCCAGTAAGTAGCCAGGGGACCTTCAGAACTGAAATAACTCAACCTGCTAACTGGCTGTGCAACTGTGTGACGCGACCTACGCGTATCTCTAAGACTCTTGAAAACAAAGAGAGTGGTACGGGCTGGCCAGCATTTTGTATTTGTAGATTATATCAGTTATAGGATGTGCCTTCATTGATCACATAATTGAATGCATGCAGCATTGACTACAGATAAGACTCATTTTAAGCTACAAACTAGATGAAATGCTACACTTTTGTGACTTTAAAGCAATATTTCAACCATTATGCATATTTGGCCTCATATGGTAATCAGTTTTTTTGATATACCAAAATGTCCTGACCCTAATCACTTTCTTTTGGCCGATTAGCATTTAGACCATTTTACTTCGCAGAAGCCAACATCATAAGGGTATGACATGCTTCGCACGATAAGCTAATAAGCTAATCAGCCCAAGCAACTTGTGGGAGCAGAAAGGGTGAAATATTGCTTTAATGCAGTGTTCGGGGCGAATCTTCAATCAAACACTTAATCACTCTGACACAATCGCACACATGCATTCACAGACTGTGGAATGAACCATTCTCTAAGTGGGTAGCGTATCCCGTGAGCAATCAATAGTGACGGACGAGGCCTTGAAGTGAGAGTGGACCAGACATTCATTTGGAGAGGGTCATGCTGGAGTAACAAAGGTCAAATGTCCCTCGTTTGGATTCAGAGGCGTGGGCCGAAGCAACTCTTTAGTAATCGGGCGTCATGTCATCCATGCAGATCAGCTGTGGATGCTCTGCTTTGCATCTCAGTGAACTTCACTGGAGTTCAAGGGTGGGGACCATGGACGGCATCACAAGCCTGGGAGAGGCTGCACGTCGAGTCCTGAGACCACACACCCCGGCCCGAGTACTCTGCTCAACTACCTCAGTTTGACGCCTGGCACCGCCGTTGCTAAGAGCAAGCAAAGGCCGATCATGAAAGCCACAACTCTTCTCTGCTTTGGCACCGCAGTGGTGGTACGAGCTGCCTGCCCGCAGAGTCGCTTACCAGCTTCCAGAAGAGACTCAAGACTCACGTGTTCAGAGTTCACCCTAGACTCTGCATAGCCTTCCCCCCCTCTTTCTTCTGACAAATGTACTTATTGTAAGTCGGTTTGGATAAGAGCGTCTGCTAAATATCCGAAATGCAAATGCAAATGTCCTTCAGCCATCTTTCTTCTGACAAATGTACTTATTGTAAGTCGGTTTGGATAAGAGCGTCTGCTAAATATCCGAAATGCAAATGCAAATGTCCTGAGATGTCGATGCGGAATATACAGCGCTGTTGAGATTCCGGGGCTAAACTGTCATCACTCGGACAGACGTGTGGCCATGATGTCATACTGCACGTGTACGGGTCTGGGGGGTTCGATGAAAGGTCAGTGGGAAAGGGGTTGATGTTCATGTTGTTGTTGAGATGTGCCCCCCACCTCCTAGGAGAACAATGGTTCTGCCAGTGATGAGGCATCTCAGCGTTTTTGTCTGAGCAGCTGAGCTGATGCAAAGCAAAGCAGCTATTACAGGCTGCAAGTGCCACTTAGGTGGACTTATGTGACCCATATGTCTTCCTCAGCAGTCCCTCTGGAAGTATGTCTGGTACGTAACGGCGTAATCAGTGAAGTCTCAATCACTACTACAGTCACTCAACATGCGCATATTCAGGCATTAGTTTCAGTGGGCTGGAATTGAAGTCATCATGATATACAGACTGGGAATGAGCATGGATATAAGTCAGACTCTAAATGGGTCGAAGAACGTCGTTTTATCTGCAGTGCCCTCAAGAGAATCGATACCAAGAACCATACAACTACTTCAATATGAATTTATACTTAAATATGAATTTACATCAGCAGATGGCTTTACCCCCAAAATAAGTTGGGGTTGGATAATCAGAGAATACAATGAATACCGGAGCGGGAAGCACACATTTAAGTGATGCTCGCCTCTGTGTCTCCTCATGGACACCGGCGTGCATGGAGCAGCCGGAATAAACAGGCCTTTTTATTCTGATTTGATATTCTCTTGTTGGATTTGCACTCTTTGCTTCTGCTGCTCTAACACAGGTTCCGAGTCCCCCTTCCAAGATGAATAAAGTGTTCTGTCTAGGGGTACGTTAGGACCAGTTTGGGGATTTAGATTTAGAGTTTGTTTGTCTCATTGAAAGGATAACAGCTATTTTGCAAAAGAGCTGGCAAAGACAAGAAGCAGCATGCAGTCATTCAAATAAACCGACACAACACCCAATTGAAGACTGGAAACTTGAAAACGTACCGTAAATAAACAGGATTCACATGAAATAACACTATTTTAATCAGTGAAGCTGTGATGAGGACAACAGGTCAAAACATTTGCATGGGGGGGGGTTAAGGGGTTAAGGTTACTGGGTTGGGGTTAAGGGACTGAGGGTGAGTGAAATACGGTGAAGGGGACAAGGTAGGGTTAGGGTTAGGGTTAGGGTTAGGGTCACTTACTCCAACACGTCCCGGTTGAACTGCTTCTGTCTGTTGCCCAGGAACTCCCCAATCATCTGCCTGCTCAGGCCTTTCCTCTGCAACAGGAAGTGGGCGACGCCCACGGGGGTGTCCGGGACAAAGTTCCTGTCGATCAGATACTGGACGCCCTTCTCTGGCTTCCTGGAGACACAGCAGGGGTGGGGGGGGAGAGAGGGAGACAGCAGGGGTCAGAAGAGAGACAGGAGGAGGAAAGGAGGAGGGGAGGCCGTCAGCATCTGTGACCACATCTGTGCTCTTGTTACCCCGGGATGAATGTGATCCAGAGAGGGAGGAGGATAATAACGGGGAATGGGATGTGGGCAGTGAGTAACCGTGTTTATGCATAGGCCTAGTCTGTCTGTCTGTTTGTGTGTATGTGTGTGTGTGTATGAGCATGTGTGAGTGTGAGATTCTGTGTTTGTGTTTGTGTGTGTGTGTGTGTGTGTGTGTGTGTGTGTGTGTGTGTGTGTGTGTGTGTGTGTGTGTGTGTGTGTGTGTGTGTGTGTGTGTGTGTGTGTGTGTGTGTGTGTGTGTGTCTGTGTGTATGAGTGTGTGTGAGTTCGAGTTTGAGCCCGTGTGTGCGTGTGCGTGTGGGAAGGCAGGTTTTTTCTCTCCACTTGCCTAATGACACATGTTGATTAAAAGGAACATAATGTCTGGTTCGGAGGCAGAGCAAATCCTCAATCACCTCTGATTAAAGCAAAACAAACTCCATGTTGCAGACCGACATTCTCTCACTACATGCGGTCGGAGCAGCACTCACTTGTACAAGAGAATAGCCAAGCGAGACGGTCCACATCGAAGAACCGCATATAAACACCCAACCAATGTGATAGCAGGCTGGTTAGTGTGGTGGGGCTGGCATGCTAGGCTATCATATGTGTCCTCCACCTGCTTCTAAACCACCCTGTCTCTGTATACACCGTCTCACCCCTCGGTTTTCACTGCAGGTGACGACCGATGAAGAGAGACTGTGTATTCACTGCGACCAAAACAACAATTACGGCCCCAATGCTCTCAAGCCTCAGTAAACAGCAATAAAATCGCGCAGGCTGGTTCCCGTTTTCTCAAAGTCGCCCTCCTCCTCCTCTCGGATCTCAGCGGGGGGGAGGGGGGGGGGCTACGTACTTGTTGAAGAGGTTGAGCCCGATGCGGTAGTGCCGCTTGCGGATGATGTCGTTGCTGAAGGCGGGCGAGTCCCAGCTGTTGCGCGTCTCCTTGTGGTACGTCTGCTTGCTGAGCGTGTGCTCCCGCAGGCTGTCGCGCGACGACGACTCGGAGCTGCAGTTGATGGTGTCGTTGGAGTTGGAAGTGCTGTTCACGCTGTCGTTGTCCCCGTCCGAGAAGTCCGACTCCGACTTGCTCTGCCGGTTGGACGTGCCGTTGATGGCCAGGTGTCCCTCCAGCTGCCGCGCCCGCTGGTGGTGGTGCGCCGCGTGGTGGTGGTGGTGCTGGTGGTGGTGGTGGTGGTGGCGGGGGGCGCCACCCACGGCGGTGACGACGGCGCGGCGGCGGCGGCGGCGGGGTCCTCGTCCCCCCGCGGCGGCCCCCGCGGCGGCAGCCCCCCGTGCTTGGGGCTGCCCTGCTGGCTGCCCAGGTTCCGCTCGTAGGCGTTCTGCCGCTTCAGCGAGCTGCGGTCCGAGCGGTCGCTGAGCTCCACCGAGCTGTCGCTGGGCGGCTCGATGGTGAGCAGCGGCAGGTGGTCCACGGCGCGCAGCCGCTGCTCCCGCTGCTCCTGCTGCTCCAGGGAGGGCGTGCTGCGGCAGCTGGTGTCCGTGTCGCCCTTGGTGTCCTCCTTGCTGTGCACCAGGGACCAGTAATCCTGGGAGGAGCCCAGCGAGCGCAGCCGCAGGTCGGACTCCGTGCTGGACGGCCGCTCCCCCGACGGGGTCAGCGCCAGCGGCGGGGACAGCTCCTCCTCGTCTATGTAGAGCGTCACGTCGCTGTACGACGCCCGCACCTCGTCCAGCTTGCGGGGCTCCGAGGACAGCGAGGACGGCTTGGTCTGGTAGCTCAGGAGGTGGCCTAGGTCCCGCTCGGCGTCCGGGTGGGACCGCTGCGGCAGCAGGGCGTCCGGCGGGCCGTCCTCGCCGTGCAGGCTGCGGCAGTTCAGGGCGTCGTCGATGGACTCGGCCAGGGACTTGACCTGCCGGGAGAAGGCGTCCTCCAGCTCGGTGATGGCGTCGGTGAAGTCCGTCTGGGCGCTGGGGGCTTTGGGCAGCACGCCGCCACCCAGGTCCCCCCCGCCGGCGCCGGCGCCGCCGCCGTGCTCGGCCGCCACCAGAGCGCCCAGCTTGGCGCCGGCGCCGCTGACGTCGTCCGTCAGGGAGACCTGCTTGCCCTCGAAGTAGGAGCTGTGCACTTTCTCGGGCCCTTCAAAGGAGAACTGCATTCTCATGTTGGACAGGACGATGCGTCGGGACATGCGGTTCTCGGACATGGAACTCCGGAGGCGCTCGAAGTTCTTGTTCATCTGGTACTGGCGGAAGGCCGTCTGGATGGTGCGGGCCGCATGGCGCGTGATGAACCGGCCGCCGTATTTCCTCTCTAGCATCTCCACCTGCGCAGAGAACAGAGAGGGATGAGGAAGGTCGAAAGGACACCGCCTACCACCCTCCACCTCGTCCATGTCCTCTCCTCGTCTTCCTCCTTCCCCTTCAGTATCTCCTCGTCTTCATCCTCTAATCACCCCCCTTCACCTCCAGATATGAGTAAAATCAAACCAACTCCCTGCATTGCATCCCCTTCAGCACCTCTACCTCCTCCACCGCTCCTTCCACATCCACCTCCACCTCCACTTTCAAACCACCACCTTCCCCTTTGGCCACTCGGCTCTTTGACCACCATCTCCCCCGGCTATCTTCCCCTCCACCACCTCCACCAACTCCGCTACCTCCACCATCTCCACCAACTCCAACGCCAACCTCCTCCGACGCCTCCTCCACCTCCTCCACCTTCACTCTTCAACCACTCGACCCACCTGTTTGTCCTGGAGGTCGGCGGAGAGCTCGTAGCTCTCGGAGAGCGAGCGGGAGCGTTTGATGGCCTCCTCCTCCGCCTGCTTGCGGATCACCGACTGCGAGGGCTGGAGCTTGGGCCTGCGAGGCCGCTGGTGTCCCGGCAGCACCACGATGTGTCCGTACAGCTGCCCGCCGACGCCGACGCCAACGCCAACGCCGCCGTCGTCCAGATGCTCCAGGGACCGGGGTCCCACGTCCCGGTGGTGGTGGTGGCTTACGGGGACGCAGGCGTAGCTTCCTCCGGGGCCCAGCGAGGGTCCGGCCTCACCGCCTGCAGCATCACCTTCCACGCTGCGCGGAGAGAGGGGAGGGGAACACACAACGCAAGGAGACGTCAGCAACGACGACGGCGGCGGGCTGGGGTCCGGTCGGTCAGTTGCTGCCTGCAGAGGAACAGGAGTCTGCGTCTTCCGCCTGTGCTAGAGTGTGAGTCATGTGAGGCGCGACACACCCACACTGTGAACTTTGATCCCCTCCGCCGGGTATAAACACCGGAGAGAGTATTTATGGGAGCAGTCAGAGGGGCGGCTGACAGTATTACTGCTGCGTCCACTTTAGAAGCATGATGTAAAACTGTAAATAGTGCTTGATACACACTTGGATACGTTCCACACACAGACACACTCGCGCGCGCACACACACACACACACACACACACACACACACACACACACACACACACACACACACACACACACGACACACGCACACACACACACACACACACACACACACACACACACACACACACACACACACACACACACACACACACACACACACACACACACACACACACACACACACACACACACACACACACACACACACACACACACACACAATCAAGGTAACCCCTTGACTGATCAAGCAAATTGACGTGACATAATATATTATATATCCCGGGTTCAATCGGCTTTGCTGGACCTCACAGCAAACTAAACTGACCCTTATGCAACGCATAAATACTACACTGTAGTATCAATGCCACACTGTTTGAGCTCCCGGCATTGTGGCGCCTCACTGCCACTTCTCGTTGGCCCCATGCAGAACTAATTGTCATAATCTGCTCACTTGCTCCCCGCCCCATAAACTGCTGTGATTGGCTAAGAGGGTTAAAGTGCACCGTGCCACGGTTGCCTGTCGACAGCTGAGAACCAGCTAGCCTTGAAGAATAAAAGCTCCTTGATTGTAAAACCAAGCTAGCGGCCGGATTAGGCTCAAGTGTAATTCAGTGAAAGTAACAAGTGCTGCATTGAGTCTGTGGAGCAGAGCTAAAACGCTCACAACAAACCTGGGAACCGTGAAGGAGATTCAAACGGACAACTCTGGAAAACAACAGAGATGAAAGTAGAACTGTTTGCAAGGTGTGTCGCCTCAGGGACTCCCAGAGAAGCATCTTGTGACCGTGATTCCTGAGAGTAGTGTCAAGATGAAAGACGGATTCAGAGACAGCAACAATAACAGGGTGGGAATGCCCAGAAATTGTGTTTCTTTTACTTTCGTTTGTTGCTAATTCCTTCATATTCGATCTCCACCCTGTTACGGCCTGCCAGACACTGTTGCTTCACGAGCACTTCCACAAAATGGATTTAAAACAGGAATGAAGTAGAATTAACCTTGTGTTGTCCATTTGGATGGTAAAGTGGTTAAATGATTCATGAACTATATTGTAAATAGGAACATCTTTCAATCTTCACACTCACACACTACACACACACACACACACACACACACACACACACACACACGACACACACACACACACACACACACACACACACACACACACACACACACACACACACACACACACTTCACGGCAGGCCTCGGCTCGCCTTAAGGCTCACTGGCCTCCGAGGTCAAGCGCTCCAAGCGCTGAGAACCAGACCGGTCTAAGTTTCAATCTCTCCAAAATGTTTCCACATCCGCCTTCCTGCTGAGACAGCAAAAAGGCCTTCTTCAAACCGACGGTTCCCAGGCAGAAGGAGTCGTTTATCTCTACCCAAGGATGTGAGGCCAACAGCAGCCCCGTCCAACCCACACGGAATGCCCCGACGCTGCCTCCAAACACGTTGTTTTCTACTCTTTGTGCTGACGAAGGGGTGTAAGGATAATGCGGTGATGGTTACTTGTGTGGTCTTCCACTTCACGTCCCAGTGAATGCTCTCTTCTAGCGGTTTTCGGTTAGAACTTCACAATAACAGCGCTTGTGGTGAATTGCAGGCAACCAAACAAATGAGAAAACTAGTTGCGAGGATGGCATCCATAATGAATGATGTAGCTGTGCAGAGCTTCCCAGCACTCTAATTAAGGCAGTGTGTTCACAAAACAACCAAGTGTTTTTAGAGGTTGTTTCAATATTTGTTCCTAACCGCGAGGGGCCCCCACATACCAAAGAGGAACACGGGTTACAGTCTTAATAGCAACGTCCCTACTTCCTGTCAAGTAAAATTTCTGTGAACACTAGTTTAGATATCTATTCCGGCGTAGACTGGAGTATTCGACACAGAGCTGCCGTCTCTGCCCTTCTGGGATCTCTTACTTTCACAGCTCCATTCCGAGGTCCATCAATTACACATTAATTATTTTTGGCATAATTTGAACAAGAAAAAGTCTGGAAGGTTGTGACGGCGTTTCTGTGATAAGGGGGGGCTGCCATTGGCTCTTTAAAAGATGGTATTACTCACAGTTAATTTCCTCTAATCTCCCCGAGGAGCTGAGGACTATCTGTGGCGGAGAGTTGGAGATAATTGTCAGGAGCTGGTTCATTTTCCTCACATTTGTCATGTTCCACCAGGGGATCAGCCACTACCTTTCCATCGGCGGGCAGCGGACTCTATCTCCGATCTGCCACCACCAATGATAAACGACTCCCCGAACCGGGGACGTAAATCTAATAGAGAGAAAACGGCCGGCCTGTCAACCAGCCGCCGTGTCACTTTGAAGCGTGTCAGGTTTGATACACCCCAATAAAATAACAACAGTCCACAGCCACGGAACCGCAAATAAATGGAAAACGCCCGACAGACAGACGGACGCAGTCATGGTTTATTTTAGATGATGGAACGCCGTCAATACCGCCGTCAAACATATTTAGGGAATCTGCATTTAGAACCAAAAACGTTTACACCCCATGACTCATGACCCAATCATGTGTGACACACACACGCACACATGTGCCAACACACACACACACACACAGACACACAGGCACATAGAGACACACAACCACACATGTGTGCTTTCCAGTGAGTAGCCGGGTGTGTATTAATACACCGAGAAGAGGACCTTGACAACAGAAATTAGTTTGCGATAGCTGCAAAGTCACATTGAACCACCATTGTACCCCCCCGCGCCCCCCACCACCACACACACACACACACCCCCACCACACACACACACAACCCCCACCACACACACACACAACCCCCACCACACGCGCACACACACACACACACACACACCACACACACACACACACACACACACACACACACACACACACACACACACACACACACACACACACACACACACACACACACACACACACACACACACACACACAGTAATCAACCCCACGGTGCACCTGCCTGTTTTGCCAGACTCCCCTACACCAGATGTGAGCCCGCTGGCACGGGCCCATATATGGGTGTGTATGAAACGGCACTTCCTTTCCAAATGCCCTCTGGGAAGATTAGGACGCGTTCCAATAATGACAAAGCGCCCCCTTTCCACCTCTGCTACTCCCCAGAAGAACAAAAGGAGACCGGGAATGACACTGAAGGTTTCACTGAAATACGGTCGAGAGGCCGTGGATAACCTTCTAGCAATAAGTTGAGAGTAGAGGAGAAGTCGGGACAAATATGAGTCACAGAGGAACGAGAGAGGAGCCGAGATCTGTTCTGCTGTGTCCTGAACCCGTTCGCCCGTCAGCTGGATTCACAGTGACAGTCACAGCATGCCAGGTCTAGCCTCAGTGGAGATTGTCTCTAACCTCTCGGAAAATTAAACACATTCTCCGAACAGCGCTGATTTTAATCAGGAATGCATAGAAGAGGAGAAGGAAGGCAGGATGAACCGGGCCAGGCCGGTCGCAGCCCGTTCAGCGACGGATCTAAGTGCGTACGCGGCTGGCTAGCTTCCTGTCGCGTCGACTTGAGTTTCATCATCGTATGAAAGGAACGGCTGGGCCGTATTTACCCTGCAGCTGCTCCGAGCTCAGTGGATCTGGTTTGGTGGGTGATCGAGCAGTTCAATGCTGGCGCTACTATATCTGCCATTACGTTTAGAGACGCTCTCATCTGAAGAGACTTCCAGGTGGGATCGAGAACCATCAAAGCTATACAATCGATAGTTGAGCAGTTCAAGTTCTGAGTGCAGCAAGACCAAATCACAACAAACAACCACCCTGTCCGTCACACACACCTTTGTATTGATTTCTCCACCAAAACAAGATTGCGCTAGTGGACGTTAAAGTCATTTATTTGGCTCAGGAGGTAGAGCTGGTAACTGGAAGGTTGCTAGTTCGATCCCCTGCTCCTCCTGAGTCCTAACCGATCGAGAGGTGTCCCTGAGCAAGGCAGCTCACCCTCACTCCTCCTGACGAACATGGCTGTCGCCTTGCATGACGGATTTTGATATTGTAAAACGCTTTGAGTGGCCTCTGGTTAGAAAAGCGCTATATAAATGCAGTCCATTTACCATTTCCCATCTGGGATTAACAAAGTACATCTTAAACCCCCCCCAAAAAAATTCAAACCCAGCAAAGAGGAAGGGGAACCAAAAACGTGTGAAACAAAAACCGGCCGGTGTTTAATCTCTGACCACCTGTTAGCCGGGCGCCATCACTCAGGAACTCATAAACACTAAGCATCAACCGCTCCGACTCCACCGCTGGAGTTATTATGAGTCGGAGCTCCGCCGGGGATGTGTGGTGAATGAAAGCCCTGCCATCACATCGCACCCGCGGCAGACAACAACACTGACAACACTTTCTAATAAGCTGCTCGCTGACGAAGGTGAGACAACAGATGTGTGGGCATTGGGCAGGCCTGAGAGCGAAGAGGTGTGTGTATTTGTGTGTGTGTATTTGTGTGTGTCGGGGGGAGGGGGGGGCGGGGTTGGGAGTGGGGCTAGACACAGATTGGAGTTATCAAGTGTGGCTACTAATCACTCTGTCATTCGACGATAACGAACTCATCCCACCTGGCGTCTGTCACTAAGTGAGATTACTGGTGGATTACGGACCTCGCTGACGGTGCGCGTACGAGCGAAAACACGCGCTGGTACACACGTACACTCGTGTTTATTAGCGGTTACTTTTCCCTGTTTAAGACATGTACACACTGACCCTGAAACTGTTTAACTGAACTCAACAAAGCAGTACTTTCTAAGCCTTAGTGACGAGGGGGAGGCCGTCCCTAAGGAAGCCTAGAATGGCCAACACAAATTTGTATTATTTTTGGTTCTGTTCTGAAGTCATGTGACCTGAATCAGCAAATGGGCTCAGTGCTTGGCGGCACAACAAAATAAACACACAGGCACACAATGTTCCGCGATCACTTATCCTTAACGGGTGTGTCTCTGTGTTATACGAGATACTTACACAACTCAACTCATCATTGTATTGTCTGGCAGTAATCAGTGACAATCAACCAGGAAATCAACAAGCCAATCAAGAAGCAGCAACAAACCCCCCCCCCCCCCCCCCTCACCCCTTAACACAAAAGACGAGTGATTTGAAAACACACACGCGACACATACGCAAACACACACTCTGGCGTGTGCCTCACCGACGTCCACAGTGTGTGTGTGTGTGTGTCCCGAGGCTCTTCTTACCCATAGCTGTCAGAGCTCAGGTCGAGCAGAGACTGGCTCCGGTCCGAGGTACACTGTAAGCACCACATGTCATAGCCTCCAGAAGAGCTCCATCACAACACCACCCGCACCGTGCCCCGTCAGGGAGGGGGTGGGGGGGCTGGCTCACCGGACCCCCGGTCCCACCGTGTTGAGCAAATACTTTCCCTCCCCCGTCGTTCTCTCTCTCCCTCTCTCCCTGTCCGTCTCCCGCCTGTTACTCTTCGCCTCTGTCACTGTCGTTCCTCTCTTACTCCTACCCTCTGTCGTCTCCCTCTCTCCCTCGTCCGTTCCCTCTTTCCTTCCTTCTAGCTCTCTCTCTCTCCCTCGTTCTCTACTGGGCGCCCCTTCTGCTATGGTCCCAGCTCTGACCGAGTCCTTGTGGCGGGAGACGGAGGGGAGGAGGGGAGGAGAGCAGGGGGAGTGAGGGGGGAGGAGGGGAGTGAGAGGGGAGGAGGGGAGTGAGGGGGGGAGGAGGGGAGTGAGGGGAGAGAGGGGGAGTGAGGGGAGGATGCTGGGGAGAGGGGAGCGGAGGGGAGTGAGAGGGGAGAGAGGAGGGGAGGGGGGGTTTTCTCCAGAGAAAACCAGTTCCAACTGATGACCCCTCGACCGAGAGGGTGAGGGGGGGGAGGGGGGGGCGGAGAGGGGGAGGAAGAGGAAATGGGGAGGTGCACGTCAGGACTGCGGCCATCCGGAGGGAGGCTGCCGTGTTATTAATAGCGGTCCAGGCGTGGCGTGGGGGGGGGGGGGGGGTTGGGGGAGAGCCCCAGAGTAGATAAACCACTTCAGCTGCGGATCAGAGTGAGGTCGTCACACACACACACACACACACACACACACACACACACACACACACACACACACACACACACACACACACACACACACACACACACACACACACACACACACACACACACACACACAGGCGCGCACACAGACACACACACACAAACAGGCATACACACATACACACACACACAGGCATACACACACCCACGCAGCACATTTTGGATAAGTTGCGTTGCTGGCGGTACCAATGTCGTGAGATTTGAACTCTTTGGTTTCATGTTGCAGGAACGAAAGGTGTGTAGACATACAGTATGAGTACAGCATACATACTGTACTTATACTGTACAGACATCCACACACCATCGGGCTGTAGAGTGTGTGAGAGTGTGACCGACAGGATCAGATGAGACCATCCGATGGGTTGCGTTGGGCCGCTCTTTAAAAAGGTATTTATAATAGACGAGCAGCTGCAGTCTGCATGCCTGGCTGAACCTTGCAACCGGCGCTTTAAATAACACAGGAAGTTTTGACTGCGCTCTCCTCTTACTCTGGTTGCGCTTTTTATCATCTTGAAATCCAAAACCACAAAAATGGGAGCGCATTTTCCAACGATGACATCATCGCCTGCCAAACAATGGGTGTGCGCCGTGCGAGGTGCGAGATGCAATCTGAACAAAAAAATAAAATCACTCTTTAACCGTCAAATATCTTTGAGGGAAATACCAGTCGATGCAAAAATAACTGCAATAGAATAATATTATATCTGTCTGTGGAAGCAGTTTACACCATCAATGCCCATAGGGAAGGACGTAATTAGAGCTTTAATGTAAAAGGTGAAAAAAGGGGATAGTCATGACATTATGTGAAAGGGGGGATGATGTTTAAAACGTCCAAAGCACAAGCTCACCTAAAACCACCATGTTTAGGAACAAACCAGAAAACTCAGAAAACTCAGAACCAGAAAAAACAGATGTTTTTGAACATCGTAATGCTAATGATAGCAACCGTTCTCGGAACAGAACCTGATGAGACCGGACCTGACCCGTCTCACAAACCCTAATTCCCTCCGGCCCGAGTGGCGGTCTCGCTCCAACCTGTTCTGGGATAAGATGCTAACAGGAGGTAGCCTCAGTCTCTCGCTCCAACCTGTTCTGGGATAAGATGCTAACAGGAGGTAGCCTCAGTCTCTCGCTCCAACCTGTTCTGGGATAAGATGCTAACAGGAGGTAGCCTCAGTCTCTCGCTCCAACCTGTTCTGGGCTAACAGGAGTTAGCCTCGCACGCGTGTGTGGCCATGCAGAGAGGGACACCGTGAAGCAGCTGTCTAGCATCAGATGCTGGGGGTATTTATTGTTGTTACCGCCATCTGGGCAGCGGATAGTCAGATCAGACAGTTGTTGTGGAGAGAAGAATGTACAATAACTCAATCAGAGAAAGGGTCTGACACGCTAGGCAAGATACAACAACTGAGTCATAGGTTGGGGAGTGTTGTTGATACTGAGGCAGGTATCATGATGGAGATGCTGTCTCCGACCAGACGGTTGCTGAAGTCAGTTACACGAAATCGAGAAGTAGGGAGGGGTTTGACCTCATCCTCCAGGATGCTTTCAGGTAGACTGTGGTCACTGAGGAGCCAACCCTGATCCTAATATCCACTGGGAGTCATACAACCTCCCCATTACATCATCCTGTATAATTACATTAACATGTACAAACATACAGTAGGCTACGTATGTTTCTCGACTGTTTTGAGAGCCTGTCCTAATGCAGGACACCTTCACACGTGTGCTGTGTGGTTAATCCCACGCTCAGCTGTCTCTGGTGTCGTCTGCCCACTCTCATTCCACGTCCACTACCTGGCCGCCGTCTTTGTTGGCATGAAGACCATCTACCACCGCCACCCCCCCCTTGGTCAGGCAGTGGTCAATAAAACTCACAAGAGTACCCGGGTTCTTTGTTTTCATACAAAGGTCAGGGTCTGCGACAGCAGGGCAGAGAAGAAGGTGTTTAATTTTCTGCTCTGGTTGGTAGGATTGTGTGTGTGTGTGTGTGTGTGTGTGTGTGTGTGTGTGTGTGTGTGTGTGTGTGTGTGTGTGTGTGTGTGTGTGTGTGTGTGTGTGTGTGTGTGTGTGTGTGTGTGTGTCTGTTTGTGTGGGTGGGTTTGGGGGTCGGGGTAGGGGGGGGGGGGTTGTGATTGTGATCGATTGACCTCTGTTTCTGAACGCCAAGGAACACACTTGGATTCCTCGACCTTGCAGCCATGTTGGTTAGCTTAGGGGCTAAAATGTCTGGAATCTCTGGAAAGAATGACGACTCATGCACCGCATTGTTTTGAGTTCTGCATTCCATTCAATTAGAATGCATTTCGGTTGGGTTTTCATGGTTACCTCAAAGATTTTAGAAGGTCAGGTAGGTCAACTGACTAATATAGCCGCTAGGTTGAACAAGGTCTACATACAGCCTAGAACAACCTAGTGAACTAAAGACAATAGCACACAAGAGACGTATCCATGGGGTGTCAGGTTATAAACAAACACAAGGAGATAACAATGCACAAAATGTTAGAGAAAAGGGCGAGAGGCACGCCTTGCCCTGTTCACTGTACGGGGAACTTTGGAGTTGATCAAAAGCAGTCGCTCCATTGTTTGAGTGCATTTGCTCTGTGGGGCTTGGGAAACAGGCTCCCTAATTCCTATTAATCACGCACCTGACCCAGGAATGTGCCAACAAACTAAATCATTAGGGAGGAATTCAGTACAGGGTAATAAACGTAGTTTTCCATTACACCACCACCCTCCAAATACCCTTCCTGTGTGTTCCTCTGGACTTCAGGCCGTAAGCGTGTGCGCCAAAACCGTGCACACTTAAGTGGCTATTTCCTGCGAGAGCTTCACTTCCTGTCCGGCGACAAAGACTCGCCATGCAGCTTGGGTTCTGAAGTGGCCAGCAGAGCTCCAGCCCCGGCTGGCGTTTTGCTGTCCTCTTGGCTTATTTCCTGCTGCATCATTCCACAGGGCCCCGGGCCCCCCGCGCTGCCAGTGGGGCAGGGGCCAGAATTAGCTAACTGCGGCCCTGCAGGCCGTGTGCAGCAAAGCTGTGTTGGCTCATGTCCAGCGCCTCTAATCCCTGAGCTCAGATCCCGCCCACGTGTGGCCTTCATGGGAGACCACTCCAGCTGTCTTAGGCTGCTCCCAGCTCTGTTCCCCTCTCTCTCTCTCTCTCTCTTGCTCTCTCGCTCTTTCAAACTTCACCCTCTCTCTCCCTCCATCGCTCTCTTTCCCTCTCTGTCTCTCTCTCGCCCCGATTTTTAAGCCTCCAGCTTACCTTGTGCATCGCTCGCTCTTTCTCTCTCGCACTCCCCCTCTCTCGCACTCTGTCTCCATGTCTCTCTCTCGCTCTCTCTTTCTTTCACCTTGACTCTTTCTCCCCGTCTCTCCCCATCGCCCAAGCAATCATTCCCCCTCTCTCTCCCTCTCTTTCTCTCCCCCCCCCCTCTCTCCCCCCT
>OLKM01000242.1:403046-408046 GCA_900291075.1 Melanogrammus aeglefinus
CATGTTCACCAAGACCCCTTCTTCCTATTCCCAGGCTGTGGACCTTATTACTGATGGAGTCTGGGTACCTGCCAGGCCAGTGTTGTGTTTAGCGCTAGTTGCTAGCGCGGTATTTCGATTAGATTACCGCCGCCGAACAAAGTCACCTCCTGGGAGTCCTCCCCCAGTCATCTCCCCGAGGCACTGGGCTATCTTCTTCCCTCTTGTCCCTAATCAACACACAGCTCGCGTTTAGTAGCCCCAAGATGGCCGCTAAATGATGACAGTGGAGATAGGAACTCCCTGGCTGACTCAGCGCCACCTCCCCGTGTGGGAATCCCACCCTTCATGCGTCGGCCGCTTCTCCTCCAGAGACGATGACCTCCTCTTCCTACCTCCCCGTTCTGCTCTACCGCCCCGGGTGCAGCCGCCCACCCTCCTGTCTTCCTTCGCCATCACACAGCGGTGGTTCCAGACACGCCCCCGGAGCAGTGTTCAGACCTGCCGGCTCTGGTGCTGCTGGAGGTTTGACAGGAAGGAGCAGGCTTCTAAAGAAATGCAACTAGGCGTGTGGCAGCTGGAAGGCCTGTGATGGACATCTGGTTTGGCAACTGGATGCCTCCGTTTTAAAGGACTGTAGTGTGCAGTGTGTGTGTGTGTGTATGTGTGTGTGTGTGTCTGTGTGTGTGTGTGTGTGTGTGTGTGCGTGCGTGTGCGTGCGTGTGTGTATCTGTGTTTGCTTGTGTGTACTATTCTGTTCTGGGAGTGTTTGTGCGCTTTATTCTTGGTGTATTATTTTCTGTCAGCCCGATGTTGAAGTGGATTTTAACGGCTTTATTCACAACTGCAAGTCACTTTCAGTTATGATTAGGAGTAGTGAGGTGGAGGGAGAACATGGGAGGGGGGGGGAGTAGGAAGAGGAAGAGGAGGATGAGGAGGAGGAAGGAGGGAGTAGGACTATAGCAGGAGAATGAAGGAGGAGGAGGAGTAAGAGGAGGAGAGCAGGAGGATGAGGAGGAGGAAGAGGAGAAGAGCTGGAGGAAGTGGAGCAAGAGGAGGAGGTGGATGAGGAAGAGGAGGGTGGGAAAATGAGGAGGACGTGGAGGGGGGGGGTGGTGCTCAAATGCAGAGTCAGCACTGCTGGTTTGGTCGCACTCCATGCTGTGGAAACTCACTTCACTTAAGGCACTGTTTAACAGACGCAACACTTTCTCATCCTGGAAAAGAATCAGGACACATTTGGTGGAGTTTAAGAGCAGGGGATTCATCTGAATACGGGAAGCTATGTGACGGGAAAGACGGGAGAAGTTAAACTTGTCCAAACGTCCAAGTACGAAAGGATTAAACGATTCAACTCAATTTTATTTGATTCACCCTTAATCCCAGTTACAGTCTCAAATAGCTTATTACACATTCTAGACTGATAGAGAAAGAGATGAGACTTTGGATATCGTGCCAGGACCAGGTTATCCTGGCTTTTTGTCTTGAGACATTTCATGGGTGTATTCCACGTCCTGGGGCCAAATAGTTTTTGCACATATCTTTGCTAATCTTTTGCGATGACAAACCCGACGAACAGCATGTTGTTGCTTGTCAGGTGTCTGGACGAAAGCGCTGTGGTTACAGCCCAGGCGTGCTTGCCCTTCCCCGAGGACACAGAAACACCCCAGACACCACGATGAGCAGACACCAGTCTGAGGGGCCAAGTTCAGGGCCCCTCAGGAGCTGTCTAATGGGACTCTGATGGTGTTCCTCTAAATTCATTATGATGTGAGAAGTTAGCAATGAACATAACATTCTGTGGGAAATGAGGCTTGTCCACTTGTCTATCCTCACTTTTACATTTACATTTCAATTTTGGGTATTACGCAGACGCTTTCATCCGAACGACTTACAATAAGTTCATATGTCAGATACAGTATCTGACATATGGATGTACAGTATGGATGTTCATAGAACCAAGTGCCAAGCACTAACAATCGCTAGGTTAATCCATTCCACACATACAAGCTAGCAAGGATAAGACGCCACACAATGATAAGTACTATTCTTGAAGTGCTTTAACTTTTATCTTTAATAAGTTAGAGGGTTTTAGTTTGATGTCCACCTCTGCCACTGATATGTTGTCACGTATAAGGATGACCTCATGTGCTTCAGTGGAAGAACTCGGCTCACCACCAAAAGGAAATGAATCTCACGAAACAACAGGGAGACGACACGGCAATTACACGGCCACTGCATTTGTTCTGGCCGACCCCATCTTGATAATTAAGTCAAGAAGACTCAGCCGGAGTTCTCGACTAGAATACGTGGCATAAGAGATATTGAGTGGATTACATCGTTTCATGCTCATGTGCAGAAATGAACCCAGAAGAAATGAGCATCAGGTTTATTCACAAACCAACGGGGTCAGTTGTACTGATCTGAATACTGGGTCAGCGTCAGGATAGTGGAGAGTGGTCAGGGTGTTGGTCTACCAGCCGAAAAAGCACCTGGTTTGAACCCCAGCTCCACAGCCTACCACAGCCAACGCGTCACCACCAGTAAATCCGCATGGAGAAGGTGACAGCTCCGGGACATTTAGCTCAAAATAGTATATTTCTAACTCAAGTGGAATACAAGAAACTAGTGAAGTCCAACCCGAATGTTCACATCGTGAACGCTATGTGCCGACCTTATGAACACGCCAACATGGACGACAAATATTGGCATCCTATTGAATAGTAAGTAGCTCCGTTACCCCTGAGCTGTACTGATTTGCACCAGTAATCCTTGCATGTGTGTATAGTACTCTGGTGCTGGTCTACATGTGTACAGTACACACACAGCTCTACACATGTTCAACCTGGCGCAGGGACACACTGAGTCCTATGTGCTCTCTCGCCAAACCTAAGAAACCTCAGCCTTTCCACGTGTAGTCTGGTGGAAAGAACGTGGGGCGGCCCGGTTGGGTTTTCTTTGGCCAGGGTACCGGGCCAGACCACCTCCATAAAGCCAGCAGTCTGGTCCTGTCTGGTCCTGTCCAGCGCTGTTCAACATAAACAGGTATTAGGTGTCACTCTTAAAAACATGCCCCATTCACAGACTCACAAAGTAAAACTCACAGGCGAGAGAGGGAGAAGAGAAGGAATCAAAAGCGAACATCTGGTTGTTCAGATGCATTTATGCTAGATTGGTCCTTTCAACTGAAACCAAAACGACAGCACAACATGCTTCCCCCTGATTCAGTGAGTCAGAACACTCAGAGACACAGCCCCATGGGTGATTCAGACACGGGTGGGACAAGCAAACAGGGCAACCTCAGAAGAAGAGGTCAAAGCAGCACACATGGACACATTGACAAGACCAGGCTACCAGAATGACATCATCAGCAACACCCTATGTGGTAAGTTTGTGTATTTGGAGAGTCAATGATGCCAGCGGTTCCCCTTTCTGACAATCCACACTGACATGCAGGGTTACCGACACAATACGTAGCACCACGGAGGGGCCACCTCCATACACCTGCTAGTACCTACGACAGTAAGGATGCAGATTATCAGAGGATTAACAGCTTTCCCCGTCACATGGTTCCAGACATAAGTGCCGACCTGTTGGCCCCAACCCCAAAGGCGGCGCTGGCTGGAGAACGACGAAGCCCCGTCTGTAAAAAGCTACGTTTGTATGGCTCACAGTCGGAGTCCGACCGCAGTACCGTTTAGCAAGGCGCCTACCCCACGCACCCGTAGCAGCCTAGCATCCAAGCTTTCAGACGTAGCTTCCTGGTTTCCCACAGCGTTGCTCCATGAGCCACTTACAGATTCCTTTTCCATCGACACAAAACCAAACAAACTAAGCGGCGATGAGTCAGCATCCTGCAATCTTGGATTTCTTTCAGGCCTCGACAATTTCCAATCAACCTCATCAAGGACATAGTCAGGGGAAGCTGAGGGGATGGCTGTCCGTCAACACCCCCCCCCCACCCCCCTCTCCAACCTCCCCTCCCCCCCCCCCATCTTCTTCATCCCCCCCCCCCCGCTCTTCCGGCGCTCTGAATGGGCGATGAGTCATTCAGTAGCTCCTCAGCACCGAAATAATCCCTTCAGAACTCACCACAAATTGTCTGCCGCCTGTGAGTTCCGATATTCATTCAGAAAACCCAAAGAGGTTGAATGCATCGCTAGCGCTTCCTAACGTCCGTGGGAAGCGGCGCTCCATAAATCCAGGCCGAGCACGCCGTCGAGATACTCCCATTATTCACTTTTTTTTTGTGTGGTTGTTTTTTATTATGTGCCCAAAGATCGATGACTTCCAAAACCTAAGACGAAGCAAGGAAACGTTATCCCCAACTCTGGCCTAAAACCATTTTCCCTTCCTTCCGGAAACGCGTGCTTGAAAAATGCAACCCAGTGAAACGTGAAGCCGGGGTCTTAGGGGTGATTTGTCAGGTGACACACGGGCGTTTATTATTATCCCGACGCTCATAGGAACGCAGAGGGGATAAGGTACAACACCTCAGGGAATATTATCATTCATGTCCAGAGAGGATTTCCTTCCTTTGTTGCATTATCTGATCGCATGCGGCTTAATGCTACATATACGCATGGCTAAGCCCTGGCCAGTGGCATGCCAAGCAGCCACAGAGGAGAACCAGTATCCATCCCTCCTTCCCTCAAAACAAGCCCCACTCACACCCCTGATGGCCTGGTTCTTTCACCCTCTGTTCCTGGTTTCTACTTCACATCCTCGTTATGTTGCATTCAGTTCAATCACTTGTTTTCTTCCACTTCTCCCCTTGCTGAATACGGTCTATTTCGTCGTCGTTTTGTTTCCTAGCCCCTCTTGTCTCTTTGTCTCAAAGAGCACATTGTCAGTCACATTTTAAAAGGTGCTCTAAAATGAATCACTCTCATTAAAGTCGCGTTGCTTCGTCCAAGGCTAGAAAAGTAGCTGATCACTGCCAAATGCCGTCACTTGCGTTCCTACGTAGAAGCCTTTCCAGCTGCATCAATCCACACTCCACCGGCTTCAGATCGGCCATC
>OLKM01000243.1:0-2500 GCA_900291075.1 Melanogrammus aeglefinus
AAAGCCTTCCATATTTGGATTCTCTTTTTGCTGCCGCTGCTTGTCGTTCTAGCATCTTCGATTTGTTCGCATCTCGCTGCATGCATAAAATAACCCAAACACACAGACACAAAAAGACACACACGCAAACACACATCCGTACGGTCTGACATTCCCGCAGTTAAATTCTCCTTTATTGATTTCCCATAATCCTGAGCTAATTCTGCTAATTACTTTTATTTATTTATTTTATTTTAATTGCTCCTTTCTCTGTCTGTCTGTCTGTCTGTCTGTCTGTCTGTCTGTCTGTCGTCTGTCTGTCGTACTTCCCTGCTGCCTGGCGTCGCTGCCTGTGTCTGTCGTTTATTCTCTTGTTCGTCTCTGTGTCTCCCTCCATTTGTATCTTCTTCCCTTCCTCTCTCTCTCTCTCGCGTCTTCCAATCAGCTCTTGCTCTCTCTCATCTCTCATCCCTCTCTCTCCTCTCTCCTCTCTCCTCTCTCCCTCTCTCTCTGCCTCTCTCTCCCTACTCCTACAGCTCACCACAGTCCTATAGCTCTACCATGGTCCTACATCTCCAAACTCGTCCTCCATCTCTAACCTAGGCCTATAGCTCTACCCGGGTCTGTATTTCTATCCTGGACTATAAGTCTACCCTGGACTATATCCCTACGCCTATTCTCTATCTCTACCCTTGACTGTATCTATACCCTGGCTCTCTATCTCTAACATGGTCCTATATCCCTACCCTGATCCTATATCTTGTGTTCTCCTTCTCTAACCTGCTACTGTATCTCCACCCTGGTTCCTCTCTGCTTCCCCTCCCCCCATCTCCTGCTCTCCCCCCATACATACAAAGTTGCTGTGCTAGCAACTCCGATAGTGGAGTAACTGGCAGTGTGTGGGGAGTGGTAGTGGCGGTGGGGGGAAGGGGGGTGGGGGGATCTGTAGGCCACATATGAGAAGAGTCGATATTTCATATCTACCTGGAAGGAGACTCAGAGGGCAGAGGGAGACCTCAAGCATAGGCTGAGATGTATAACGACGTATGCAGGGTTAGAGCAGTGGGTGAGGATGTGTGTGTATGTCTGTATGTGTGTGGGTGTGTCTTTGGGGTGTATGTGTCTTTTGAGTGTGTGTGTGTGTGTGTGTGTGTGTCGTTGGAGTGTATGCGTATGTGTGTGACGGTCGTTGGAGCGTATGGGTGTATGCATGTGTGTGTGTCTTTTGAGTGCATGTGTGTGTGTCTTTCGGGTGAGTGTGTGTTCGGGAGAGTGGTTGGCTTTGTGGGGGAGGGGAATTTGACAACGGCGCTGGATGAATCAAATAATTATTTCACACATTACAAATAAGATGTGGTTTCGCACGAGCACGGTGACGTTCGCACCACGGGTGCTGGGAAATTGAATGTGCCGACGACAATAGAGCACGGTACCACGTTAGCATAAATCAAATCCATCTGAAATTCGACATCTTTGCACGCATTGTACACATTGTGCCGGCATAGCTGGAAATCATGTTGTTCACAATTCCCCTTTTTCCTTTTCCCCTCGCTGTCTCTCTCTGATCAGGTTTCAGGTGTGTTTATGTGGTACCTGGAACAAAAGGGGTCCTGTAATGAATGTGGATTGCTGTGGATGAAAGAGGTGTGCCTGTTTCACTGCCAAATTCCCTTGCGTTCCCCCCCCCCACCCCCACCCTGAACTTTATCAGCCATTCACCCTGTGTGCAGACCAAGACGCTAACACAGGCTTTTCCTACTGGATCCTGTGGACCCTGAGAAAAAAAAACCATTCAGTTACTGGGGTTGCTTTCACCCAGTCCGCCGTGTGTTAATGAAACCGAGGCTGCAGCGAGGTTTGGAGTGGTGTGATCAGTTTTACCCTCACAATAGTGAGTGCTCGCGGCATTGTAGTCCATGTTGTGACCCCGGCTTCCCATCCCTCTATCCACACACACACACAGGCGCACTCACACAGGCGCACACACGCACAAACACACACAGACGCACCTACACACACACACACACACATGCACGCGCACACACACACACACACGCACACACACACACACACACACACGCACGCACACACACACGCACGCACACACGCACACGCACGCACACACACACACACACACACACACACACACACACACACACACACACACACACACACACACACACACACACACACACACACACACACACACACATACGCACACACACACACACACACACACACACACACACACTGGCACAAACCCACCCCTTAGGCTTATTTCTATTGTAATTAAGTTATTTGTGTGTCATGTCTAACATTTACTTAGGTGAAATCAATACGGACCAATGTAGCGACTGCATGCTGGACTGGGTATAGAATTTAAAAATCTATAAAAGTGCGCATGACTTAATCCTTACCTCGATTATGGAAATGTGGAGCAGACATTGAAACTGTTTGGGGGAAGGAATGGGCGTGAAAGAGAGCAGGAGGTAATGCAAGAGAGTGCAAAGTATTGCAACAT
>OLKM01000243.1:7500-32500 GCA_900291075.1 Melanogrammus aeglefinus
TTCATTGACAGGGGCACCCAGTGTGGTCGTATTGTGGGCGTGTAATGGTCCTGAGTATCCATCAGAGGTATTTTTGTTTTTATATTTAGGGAGCTCATTAATCATTCTTCATTTAGATCAAATTAAAAGCCAGAGCGGCATGTGGGAAGCCTTCTGGAAATAGGAAGAGGTCATGACACTGAAGCAACAGGACACATCAAAGTAGGCGCTTCTTCCTCCGTTGTTGAAATGACTACGACAGTTCTTCTTGATTCAGATTCATTACTTTATCGGCTATCAAAAGCTTTGACAGAAAATCATCTTGAGACACACATGCCTCACACTATAAAAAAAACAATTAACCTGTAAGACAACAGTGACATACAACAATTTACATAAAGGTGAAAGATAAAAATAAATTTGGAATGTGTCCGAGTGGGATGTGGGTGCAGGTTTCGAGGTAAATACATTTGTAATTGCAAATGTAGGCAGTTGGAACAAAATAAGGTGATCTTTTTTAAAGTTCATACTTTTGGCCAGTGGGACTATGTTACGGCGACTTTGGAAGAAGATGAACTTAACTTTACTTTACACAGGTAAAAATATATATAATGTACACAAATATTATATCAAAAAGGTATAATATTTCCCAACCCGCCCACTCCCCGAAATCCACTCAACAAAATAATTACAATAATCATGAAATAGATCAAAATGCTGAGGCCCCATTGGCTACTGACTGCTTCCTATCATGGGTTTCACGGCATTCACCTCACATTCACATGCATTACTTCTCTCCAGTTTTTATGTAGAGGCAGGAGAGATGAAGCACAGAAATCAGGGACATATTTACTGGGCCTACTTGAAAGCTTGCCATATTCAGCCCGCACAGACCTCGTCAGTAGCAGGAACTTGAACCCCTCTCTCCTCTCGTCTCTCCACTTCCTGCCAACAGGTTGCCACATCTGGGATATGGGAGTCGCAACGAGAGAGCACAGTTTCAAAGCCCAGCAATCCATTATAGTATGTCTTCTGTTGTGTGCATGTGTGCCAGAGTGTTTGTGCCCTGTGTGAGGCTGGAGGGGATGTGTTGCTAGATATATAAATGCATGAATAAACATAAATCCATATCACAACAGAGAACCTGGCACTGTGCGCTTCAATACGATTAAATCCACTGTATGCGTTGCATTAAACTGCTGGTCATTTTGCCAGCCAAATAATATACGTCAAAACAAATATTGAAGGTTGTATTTTGGTCTTGTATCCACAAAGCCCAATTATTAGTAGTCCTAGAGGCCTGTTGAATGAGATGAAAACTAAAAAAGACCAAAGCACTGTCAGATACAGGGACAGACAACGGGAGAATGATTGACACCAGCATACTGTCATATTCCTTTTGATGGGAGTAAATTGTCACAACCCGTCAGATATAAAAATTCAGTCACTCCTGATCTAGAGCCTCTAATGTCAGCATTATTAAATTGTAGAGCCATCTAAGCTATGGATTCACACTTACATAGGGCCTTTGTTTCCCCATGTAAGTGTTTTAAACATTAATTTGATGTCATCGTAACGTCCCATGCTACCTTAATGCTATGCAGTATTACTATGCATCCTTGACAGCTTATGTCAAATAAAATGTATACCGTGGATGATAACAGAATGGCAACTGGTGTGTGAAATAGACTCCAGTTGGTTGATGGGCAAAAGAAACAATTCAGATTGTCGTTTATCACTCAATATAATATCTCCCCCTGGGCCATCTTGAGACACAATAGGAATCTAAATAGCCTGGAAAATACATCTTCAGACGGTTTAAGGTTAAGGTTTTGCAAAGTGTACATATATATGCTATATAGGCTATATCATCACAGTTGGTAATTTAAGAAGCTCCCAGTGTGATAACAGTGCAGTGGGTGGGGCTGTAGAGAAGTGTCCAGCCAATAGGCACGATGCTCTTTTTCACAAAGCCCAGCCAATGGGCACGGGGCTCTCTTTCCCAGAGCCCAGCATCTCGGTCTAAGCGGCACTTTTGCGCTAGTCAACCAGGGACACTTCTACCCAGACAGTTACTCCTGGTGCTGCTCTGCTCAACTCTGTTCCTTCAGAAGAGGGCTTCGGAATTACTACTACCACTACTACTACTATTAAGACTACTACTATTAGGCTACTAACTGGTGCTGAAGAACTCCTCTCGGTCGTCTCTTACTGTTGATGGCATCCGAATCTGTGAAGATGAATTTCGGCTTCGTTGCTCTATTGACGTGCACGTTACTTGTTGGTTCATCCCTGGTAAGATTATTTCAGTGTTTTAATTACCCAAAGAAAATAGAGCGGAGGCGATAACTGCTGCTGTGCCGCTCCGCAGCTCGGAGGACTGCCCGGTGCATCCCTGAAGTGACAGGGAAGGGGAAAGTGTTCCCCTGCAGCCCTGCGATGAACGCTGCCTTCAATTGTGCCGGTGATCATGCGACGTGCGGTTTAACATACGGTTTAATTTCCATGCAAATTATGTTGTGCCCTGGGAATGATGATGATGAACCACCCTTTTTGTTAGTCTTAACTGCGGTCCTTTATTGCAGAGGATGGAGTTTATGCTTTCTGGTCGTTTTAGCTACTATAAACTTGTCGTTTTCACACTGCCTGTTTTTCATTGAAGATTGAGCTTGGACACTATCGGCAACCTCAGCAACGCACATTTTCATCCAAATGTCTTGATCTGTAAAAAAATAAATAAATTCAGGCTGAAATTGAAACTCCTTATGTTGTTGTTGCAAGGCTGGCTTGTCCTAAGATATTGCAAAAATATTTACGATAGCCTATGCATTGGATACAACTATCGATGTCTTGACTCATAAATTATCTGAAATCAGATTGCGCTCAATCACACAAACAGAAGGGCTACACCACATAATGCCTATGTTGCAAGTTTTGCAGAATCGAGGTACAATTTAGGCAACAAATCGTCATTTTATTCAGAACTAATTTGAACAACTCGTGTGTTAAATTGAAATGATCTCTAATTGATCGTTGTGATGCCGGGCTTGGTTTCATGTGCGTGGAAAAAGAAAATTGGCCCCCTGTTGGTCTTGGTTAGGCTGCCTTTTAGCATAACAGTAATCAACCCTTTCAATAGTATTCTATAATAGGAATTGAATTGCCTGATCCCTTGACTACATTTTGCCTTTGTCTCTTTGATGCACAATACTTGCAGCAGCTACATCCCCCTTCACAGATCATCATTGCCAATATATTATCACCAACATAATTATTCCATCATTACTCTATATCATTGGTGTCATCACCACTCCAACCTCCCTATCAAAGGTTAAACTCAGCATGAATCTCCAGCCCATTTTACACTGCAACGCCTACCCCGGCCCAGACCAATCTGCACTATCCACAGCAATTATTTAAAACAGGTGTCCAGCCTAGAGATTCAAACCTGTGCCGGTCCCAGGCCACAAAGGGCTGTCAATGAAAACAATCCAGGTAGCGGCAGATCTGAAGGGACGGCCAGAGCCGGTTCTCAACAGACCCTGGACGGCAGCGAGACATGAGCCTGCTGGCCACCCTTCAGCCAAAAGTCAATTTGCCAATCCTTGATGCCCAACTTGTTTGTTTTTTTCTCATCCTTAGGGGACTAAGCTAGGCCAGCCGCCCAAACCCCCCTGCAAACCGGGCTTCTCCCAGAACTTCTACACAGTGATTGTCTCAAGGGATATACTGCGTGGCCAAAGCATTCTTAAAGGTAAGTCCCCCCGCCGCCGTTTGGATCCCTCCTTTTATTGACTGAGCGATTTCTTTTCTTTTTTTTTCTCCGTTCTTCCTTCCTCTCTCTGGCCCAAATGGATTCCCCCAACCTCCACCGCGTGATTGAGTGCGTGAGTGCGTGTGTGGACGAGGTTGGGGCGGATGGAATGTGCAGGCACATATATTATGCCGAGACTCTCCATCACTCCTTTTAAGAAGGTCGGATCACGCGCGGGCAACATAAACAGCTCATCCCGGAGCATTGGGCCTCCACACATAGCCAGGCACGGCAAGCCCCCCGAGTAGGGGAGTGCAGCTTGGATAAATCCTGCAAAGATTGAACCTGTGGTGTGATGTGTGCATAATGCACTGCTGCCTAAATTAGGAGCGGGGAAAGTAATGTTAATGGTGCGTGGGGTTTAATTGATGAAGCACCTCCTGAATGACTCAGCCTTAAAATTCTGCACATTTCCCATTTTGATGGATTCAATCAGATGTCGGCTAAGAGCAGAGGAATTTAAATTAGCAATCTGTCTCCTGCTGTGCATGTTTGCTGTCTGAAGGCTCAGTATTTTATTCTGTCCTCGGTGTAATTCGTTTTCTGGAGAGTTTTTTTCTTTGTATATTTTTAGAGGAATTCAATTCTCTTTTCATTCGCTCCATTTCATTTCAGTGCACGCCGTGACATTATTGAAAAACATTTTCTCCTGCAAAATGAAAATGCGCAGTATGTTTTTTGTATATTTTTTGGTAAACCTCTCTCTTACTGTTGAAAGGCTTTCATTGAATGTCAATACATGATTTGGTTTGCCTAAGAAATGGATTTGTGAGTACTCGAGAGTACTTAAGCATAAAGCTGACCCACAATACTTGTTTTTTACTGTATGCTATTAACAGACCTGCAGAACACATCTTCCAAACCTTTTCCTATTATTGGAAGGTAGTGCAATACTAAAACATAATCTTCCCAGCCTAAATTAAAGACCAAGTGCTAGGCCTATCATACCCAACTCAAATATTTGTGACCTTTTATGAACAGTAGAAGTTTCCACGGCTGTGGATGAGGGACCCATGGGCTCAGAAGAGAAGCCTAACATTTAGGTTGGTACATATTGTCGCACATTTCGTCGACTCATGGCAGTTACTCATGCGTTGGGGAGCGCCAACGCGGCAGAGTGCAATAAGCTTAGCCCTCCCCTGACACTCCGGCTTTTACAGCCAAATATTTGTCTATTGTTATGTGAAATGTTATTTGCCAGAAGGAAATGGCGTTCCCATTGAGCGTTTTCAAGTTGTGCAAAAAGTGGCCTTTTCCAGTTGTGCAAAAAAAAAAGGCAGCAATGGAGTTATTCTGGAGGTTATTTTGTTGTTTTGGAGGCTGACAAGGATGGTGAAGCTGGTCAACGGGGAGGAGGAGAGCCTGAGGGGGCCTGAGAGTGAGGTTCTGTTGGGTGGTGGGAGGGATGGGGGGGGGTGGTTCAAGGTTTTTATCTCTTTTAAAATGGGCTAGAGTGTCCTCACTGGCGCCAGACAGACCAAATGTTGACAGACTAGAAAAATTGACATTGATACTTTTGGTTAGTTTTGGACTGAAAATGACCTAATCGCAGAAGCTCCTCGTTTATATTGTTCAGAAATGATCGATCTTTTATGTCACACCCTCCCTTCTACTTCTACGCCGGGATTCGTGGAATATAAGTTGTTAGTCGACCTCTGCTTGACACTGGTCTATTGTATGCAAAAATCCTACAAAGTATCCTGTTTATCCTGAATAAGTAACGATTCACTACACTGTGAATGTTCTCTTCAGCCCAGATAGCTAGCAAACGTCTTGCTATAACAAGCATCCTTGGACTAGTCAACAGCCTCAGCCGCGCCTCCATGACGCTCACTTGAGTCCTCCCATAGTGCCTCTTCTCTGTTAAAAATATTCAATGCCTTAGCCTACAGCAATCGGTCCATCGAGCTAGCCCCTCAAAGGGATTTAGGCCCGACCGTATAGCTTTAGTCCTCCTGCTATGATTAATGTGCATTGGGGAGTCTGACTGAAGCTGTGTTTTCTGTACAGTAGGACGCCAAGCAGGAGGCAGTCTTTTACGACCCACAGCCGTGGCGTGGATAACCCAAAACTGTCAATTTTTTTCCTCCAGAAAACAAATGGGTATGGGGAGGGGGTGGTAAGGATGCACAGCAGGGGTTTGGTGGGGGGGTGGGTGGGGTAGGAGGGGTTCTGGATGGCAGGGGCCCCCAGACGGGACCATTCTGTCCCATAGGACCGACAGGGAACAGTGCGGGCGCAAGACCAAAGACGTCTGGCTCAGCAGGTGCAAGGCTGCAGCACACGGATTGTGTTTTCAGGCAACAAAACAATGTACACCATTCAGAAACAAGGGCCATTTGTTGTTGCTGTAAAAGAGGGACACTGTGGGTTGTTTTGTCCTCTGATTACACTAATGGAGTGTGGGCGGCTTGTGTCAGTTAATACAAAACATAATTGATACGTCCCTTTCATTAACCGAGACCTGTTAATGGATTATGCAAAAGAAGTGCATTTCCCCACAGAAATGGCGCGATAACCATATTTAGCCTAAAACGCAGTCTTGTGTGCAACCGCTCCCAACTTGTTCTCTTTCTCTCCTCCTTACGTGTCACTCAGTACGCTATCCGCAGCTTCCCTCCAGTCCCTCAGAGAGCTGCCGTGCGCGGCTTAAGCGTTTCCCAATGAATAGCCCCATGAATGGGCTCATGTTCCTGAGGACGGTGGTTTCTCCGAAGCCAGAAGGCGGCTACAGCGGGATTCTGTGGTATAGACACAACCAGACGCAGAGGCTCTTGGTCCGGGCAGAATCCCCCACTGGGGCCTGATAAGCCATGAAAGGAAATATTACAGTGCTTGCACATTTCTATGTAAACTGTCGCCACGCTCGTGGAGAAGAGATACCTGGAAATTGTGCCGCTTGGGAGGGGAGAGAGTGGGGTTGGGGTTGGGGGGTGGGGTGGGGGGGTGGGGTGGGGGGGGGTCTTCCGCCCCCAAAAAGGAAAAAAGGAAGTAAAGGAGGATTTGAGCTATATGCCTACGTGCGGATCACAGCTCCTTAAGTTGCTGTCGGTGCATACTTAAAGAGACAGCCCTGATGAGTGTTGACCTCTGACCCTGTCTGTAGTGAACGCGGGGGAAAGAAGGGGAACATGGCAGCCTGTGGTGTGTGAACACCGCACTGCAGCTTTATTATCCTGCAACAAAAGGAAAATACTTTAAAGTACGTATCATAGAATTTCTTCTCATTATTTTGGCAGAAAGATATTTTTCGGCAAGGTGGCATTGGATTTTGATATGGCAGTTTGTTTTTTTCTCCTTTGACTGCGAAGACCAAAAAATAAAAGATTCTAATGTTGTCTGCAGGTGCAGGCACAACAATAGAAATGTCAGCTACTTGCCCAACCAAAAAATCTGAAGAAATTCAGCCTGACCAGAAGTATATGCTCTGCTCTGTTACCTTGGACCCCTTCTGCTCTTTCAAAAAGAATGAGCTTGTTTTTGATATCCAAACTGCGTTTGTTCTTGAACCTTTGCCCTATGAAAGTATAATACTGAAGAATCGGATACCTTTCAGCCACTGCAAGCACATGCTATTCTCACGCTGCGTGTGGCATATTTCTTATGGGGTCTTTCGGGGGCTTCTCTTTATTTGGTCCAAGAAAGGTGCATTCGCTAGACATAACCAAATATTAATCAATGTACTTTAATCTTCAAAGACACGAGTATTTCTCGCTCAGGCATATTCAGGATGACAAGGAGTTCAACTCAAACGCTCCTGTGGAATGACTCCAACGCGACCCCAATTAGACATCACTTGGGAAATTGGACGGAGAGCCGTATCTGCTCTAAAAACAGCAGCGTTGTCCAGAACGACAGCCTCAACAACCCCTTATGCCCAATGCGACAAGGCCTCTCTAAGTACGTCCACAACCGGGGAGCAGGGAAGTGGGGGCGGGGGGGATTACGTTCTTGGCCGTTTGATAAGCAGGATGCCATTTTCGCTGGGACTCGCTAACATCTCTCTTGTCCTCGGGAGACTCTTTCATCTCTGTCACCAGGGCCGGCGGGCTGCGGCCCGTTGATAGAATACAGGTACGCTGGATCGGCCACATTATTTCTCTTTATCTGCGCTGCCTCCTTACCCCCGCCGCCGCCGCCGCGCTCCCGCATGCCTCAGACTACCCCCCACAACATGACGTACATCTATGGACCCCGTTTCATCAAACAACCGTCACCCAACCCAGCGCAGCATGGCGAAAGCCCCATGCTTTTCATCCTGTTATGCTGCTCTAACCCCTCTGAATGCAGTGGTGGGGTTTAAAGGAGCAGGTGTTATTCCGACGGACAGGAAATGGGAAAAATACGACCTGTCTGCAGCAGGATCATCTGAGCATGTTTGATTAGTTACAGTTAAAGGATAACCAACTCAGTGCCTTCTCGTGCCATCCTAGCGTAAGCATCGGTCCGAGAGGTGGACGAGGAGGCAGCAGCCTTCCTATTTCCCCCATGAGGAGGTTGAACAAGAAAAGCTTGACTCCTACGTGTTGGCAGTCACTAGTGCTCTCGTCTTCTTGCTAAACTTTCCTCTCCTCCTCTATTCTAGTCTCTGAGACACAGCCGTGAGCTATTGTAAGGTGGTACACTCTGATCCTATTATTATACTACTACTAAAAAGGTTAGGCGGGTACGTTTGAATTATCCAGACAAAATAGAGGTGAGGGAAAGGTGCCCTGAATTGTGACCTCCAAACACAGGTAATCATGATATTATCAGCCGACAGATTGGATCTCCAGATGCCAGCGGCTGCAGGTTAGATAATACACCATCCAGGGTAGGGAACCGAGAGGAATCCATAGGGAGGAATAATGTAGCAGGGGAAACATGTGCTACACACTGGTGCCCACAACAAAAACCAATTCAGGAAGCGTTGTGGATTTATTATTGAACTCAACCCAAAAAGAAAGAGTATGCCCTGTATTGACATGGCACATCGAAGAAAGTTAGCCTGAGGCTAGCCTATTTTGCCAATCATCTTATTCTTTTGGGGGAAATTACATCTTGCACAACCAGGTGGAATTGGATCTACTGGGAGCAAACCTGATTCAATTAAATGTAGGAATGGAAATATGAATGGTCATAAAATCAAATAAATACACATCATTTAAGATATGAAAAAAAGATATGAAAGGCAAATCTAATTTCCTTTTAGACATGTTTTAACTGACTACCCTCTCTCCAAATCTATTTGTGATAGAAGTCTGGCCGTCCTTTGTAGCTTTCTTAAAGGGAATTTATTATCAGGAGACCTTATCCCTGTCAGACCTCTGTTTGACCTGTTCCCCTGGCATGGAACCCGGTATCTACTACTTCATTGATAAGCATTCTAGCCTTTAAGATGTAGCGTATATACAATATGTATCTGATTTATGGTTTATTTTTCTAATAATATGGTTCAGATGCTGTTGGTCATTGTATGGAAAGTATGCACCAGGGGACGGTACCCAGAAAATGACACTACTTTACATTTTTATATTGTGATTACTGCTGAACACAATATTCAGGTTGAAACAATATTCAAAACATTCAAATGGGCTTAAATCATGTTTTGTCAATCTGCAGAAGCTGTACAGGACACATCTTATCTCATTTATATTTATGGGAAAAGCTAACAACAGAAAAGCCTAGTGCTTAGGAGCAATTGCCATGCTGTGTTCGCTATTTGACTTTTCACTTGCCTTCTCATTTCAATTTCATTAGGCTTTGTTTGTTCTCCCAGTTGTGCACATTAAGTGGTCATTTACATTTATGATTTTTGTTTGGTAATAATCCATGAATAGACCAGATGACAATTTCTAAGAACATAAAACATACTTCTTTAACAACAAGGAGCTTTGAAAGTAACTTGTCACTCATCTACAGTACAGAGCACACATCTGCTTTCTACCTCATTATACCTGAACCTGATTAATTAAAACACATGAGCATATGTCCAGCAAATAATATTGAATCATTCAGCAGACATTTATCCAAGGCGATTTTTCCAGTGGAATACTTTTAGTTAGATGTCAATATAAGCAGTCAGGTTGGTTTGGGCCTCTTCCTCAAGGATGCCTTCAGGAAAACTAAAGTCTTTGGTGGTTCGAACCAAGGCTCTTACGGCTTGGAGTCAAACACCCTAACCAGTGACTTTATTATACAGACTAATAAACTGGAGAACACATATTTTATGTTGATGATGGCTATAATAGGCTCTGCTTTGAATGGAGGTCCCCTAGTGCTGCATTAGGGTGCTGATGCAGTCATAGCGGCAGCACCAACCTTAATATTTGTAAGGGAACCTTGGCTCAGTGACCCAGGGTTCTTTCACCTCACACGCTGTACCTTCCCGTTCTCTGTTCCCTCTCATCGTTACTTTAAATACCAACAATGACTCAGAACTCCACAGGAACCTGTGACCCTATTCAAAAACATTGTCAATGGGGGAGTGATTGAGGAGCGTCCATGATGTTGAGTTGCAAGACTAGATTCCAGAAATGCTTTTAAAAAAGAAAGAAAAAAAAAAGAAGCTCTGGCCTCGCTTCATGCGGGGACATTTGTGATGACAGCACAATGAGTTCGTGAACAACGTCTTTCTCTGTCCGTAGAGATGGCGAGGATTGTGGGGGCCCACTCTCATCTTTCCACTCGTTTCTTCTTTCAAAGAAGGAGGAAGAGATGAGACGGGTAGAATAAGAAGAAGGGAAGAATCAAGAAGAATTCAAAAAGAACGCTTCTCTCTTGCTTTCACTCTTTATCGCTTACTTACCTGTGTTTTTCTGCTTGGTGTGCTTGGTTCATATGCACACACACACACGCACACACGCACACACGCGCACACGCGCACACACCACACACACACGCGCACGACACGCACACACGCACGCACGCACACACACACACACACACGACACCACACACACACACACACACGCACCACGCACACACACACACACACACACACACACACACACACACACACACACACACACACGCACGCACGCACGCACGCACACACACACACACAGGGGCATTAATATCATCCTTGACACACAGATGACGCTCCCCGTCTGACTTCCTGCACCTATTGGGTGTTCTTTCCTTCGCTCCGAGGGACTCATGCGTTGGCCTTCGTCGGTGCACTGCGTCAAAGACACGTGTTCTTCATCCCGCCGCCCGCCGCCCCTGGCCAGTCACACACAACAGATTCCATCAGCCGCACACTTCCTGGCTATCAGAAGTCATCATGCTTAGCAAAGTGACGTTTAATTAGTCTCGCGAGGAGTCGTTTCATTCGCTGTTGCGGGATTCTACATGATCCGCTTCCACTGACCCAAGCCCCCCGTCCCCCCCGTCCCCACGCCCCTCTGTTCCCCTTGAGCCAGGGACGGCAGAGTCACACAAACAGCATCGCTCTTTATTCATGAGTTATGGCCAAACACTTTGACCTTGTGCTGCCTCTTGTACAACCTCCTCCCCCTCCCACCCCCCACACCCCCATTAACCCCAACCACCTACCCCATCACCTACCTCCAACCCCCCCCTCCCACCGCCTAACTCATCCGAGACCCCCAGCACCTACCCTCAGGACACTCCACAGCCATGGCTGAAATCACCCGACGCAATCAAAATGATTTACACCTACGGCTTGACTCTTGGCGTCCAGTCCCTCGGAACTGCTGGCTAAATGCATCAGTGAGTGAACTCTGTTGGGCTATCGCTCCGACTGCAGGCTACGCTCCTCTGTCTTCCTAATTAAAGGGAGCTCTGCAGCCAAGTAGCCCTTTCTGTTCTACATGCTCTAATGTCGGAATGGTCCCTTAACCACTGAAGGGGGGTTGTGGCGTTCCTACGTGTTTGTGTCCTTTGGACTAATTCAACCATGGGATTTCTATTGAGTTAGCTTGTTAGTCGAACAAAGTCCCTAGTTCACTTACTCTGCTCAAGCATAAACATGTTGATATATACCCAAGTGACATAATTACAAATGCACACGCAGTCGCGCAAATCGATGCGCACGCCACACACAGACACGCGCGCGCGTGCACACACACACACACACACACACACACACACACACACACACACACACACACACACACACACACACACACACACACACACACACACACACACACACACTGCACACACACACACACACACACACACACACACACACACACACACACACACACACACACACACACACACACACACACACACACACACACACACACACACACACACACACACACACACACACACACACACTGACACACACAAACATGCAAGAGAGTTGTGCCTGTTTGAGAAAAATGTACTTTCCTCTGTGAGTGTCTGAAATGGAAAGTGTGTTATCTTGCGTGTTGTTTGTGTGCGTGTGTGTGTGCGCGTAGGCAGAGTTCCATCCAGAGGGTGATTATTCTAAATGGAGAAATTAAAGGATTACAAAGCAGCCTAGTAATCCAGCTGTCAATCCCATGGCTCATTAAGAAGCGAAGGATACGCTTAGGAGAGAGAACAGAGAGAGAAACCGAGAGACAAAGATAGAGAGAGGACGATAGAGAACAGGCTCCATGAGGAGAGAGAGAGGCAGAGAGAGGGATATGAGGGAGAGAGAGAGGGTTAAGGGGCAATGCGGAGGAGTTGAAGAGAGACCAATGCTCACAGAGATGGGCTCCTGGATGGTTTCAGGGGCATGTTTATTAAAGCTTTCGTTGACTCGTATTGCTTGTATTTATGTTCTTAGGTAATAATGTCTGGCTATCAAAATGCACAACCTTGACATGGAGGGCATTGCATTGCATATGAATAAACAGCTAGGATAAGGGGAATCTACTTCTTAACACCTTTCTGGGCTTATTTTTTCTTCCCTAGTTCATTCATTGTTAATTATTTGTAAAAAAAAACAAAACAGAAAAGATTAGAAAGTAGAACACAGTATTGAGTTTGTTTTTGTGAAATCCTTTAAGTCTGAAGGCGGGATATTTGATGTGCTTTTGTACGACACTTCCTTTGTACTTCGTGATGATCTCAGAGTCATGACATGGCAGAAAGATGGACCCATCATGAAGTGATCATTTCTCTGCAGCGTCGTCGTATATAGTTAATCATTAATCGTTAATCATTCCTAATGTGTTACAGGGATAAATGTGGTCTTAACTTCAGAATACAACGTTGAAAATAGCTATTTCACCTTCAATGAGTTAAACCATCTCAAACAGATGGGCCATTCCAGATGGGTGGCCAATAACTAAATAGATAACATATGATGGATTTACCAATATGGTTTTTGTCACACATTACGTTTTGTTTGGCTTAGAGGCACATATAGAATACGTGCTATGAAAAGAGGACACCATCAGAACCACAAATCCAGTTAGTGATGGAGGAAAACTGCATTGCCTTTAGCTGTGGAGCTGTTTTGGCCTAATTCTCTTGATTCATTGTATTCTGGATACAAAGTAGGACCAAACAAACACTGTGACTTGTGGTTGCCTACTGCTGGATGATTTCCCAAGTTGCTTCTTCTGGCTCAATATTCTTATGTCACACACAGCCACTCTGAAGTGACAGTATGTAGTATCACTCTATCACTGTCTCTTTGTGTGATTCTGATGACATGATCTCCTTTAAAGGGGTAGTGAATCTTTTCAGAGGAACTTCGTCGTAACCCTTCTAGGGAGCCCGACGACAAGGTGTGTGTGGCTGTGTGGAGCTCCGTCTGGCCAGCGGTTGATTTTAATGTCCAATGTCTCGGACACTATGGGCCCTATTTTAATGGTCTGAAACGCAAGTGAGAAGCGCCGGGCGTAAGTAGCTTTGTGGGCGGTTCTATGGCGATGTTGCTATTTTACTGGCGCATAAATGACTCTTGCGCCCGGCGCAAATCTAAAAAGGGTTGGTCTGAAGTACACTAATTACCCGTAGGTATGGTTTGGGTGTAACTTGCAATAAACCAATGAGAGTGCCATCTCCCATCCCCTTTAAGAGCCATGAGGACATTTGAATATGACGAGTTGATATTTTGACAGCGCGTCTTAGTCTCCGATGAGACAGATGCATGACCACATGAATTTCAAACTTCAAATGGCTCAGTTTATGGTCAAATAATATGACCTAATTCACACATGGAATAGCGTTTTCTTCCACAACTTCAGAAACACTGAGTCCTCAAATAAATTTCGGCAAAGAAAACTTAACACACATATGATATGCGGTAACTGTGGTTCTATTTAATGATATACGCAATACATTAACAAACATTGTTTCTTACCAGTATTGTATGCATTATCGTTATCGACTTGTGTTCCTAATATGCATGTGTCCCCCTGTTAATATACATTGCAATGGACTGTATTATGCGTTACGTGTTTAGTTTGCGTTTGTTTAAACAGATAGACGCACACACGCGCACCCGCTTTCATTAATTCTTTTACACATACATACACGCGCCCGCATTCATTCATTCTTTTTAACACTCATTCGCAGTAAAACTATTTTTCTCACGATCAAATACTCATCAATCCTAAAAGTTATGGGATTGTACATGATGTCTGTGTCAAGAAAATATGTGTTTGCTGTACGGTGTTTGCAGATGCATCAATTTAAAAGTACAACTTATTACCGCTGTATCAGCTGTTCTTTCCCAAATAATTGACCAAGAATGTGTGGCTAGGTAGATGAGAGAAGTAAAGTGTATGCGCGAGGTGCACAAGCAACATTATGCATGCGCCGTTAAAATAGCATCTGAACAACGCGCCAGTGACTTTAAACCAGATATTTCCTGGTTTGTGGCGCAAGTGGTTTCTGAAACTGCAAAATAGCACCAGGGAACGTGTGCGCCAGAACACGCCTCCTCCTTTCACCGAACCGCCCCTTGGGGCGCAAGACTATTCCCTGATTTACAGGCATGTGGCGGTGGAGGGAAAAGAACGCTCTGCACCAGTTGCCAACTAGAAATGACGCATGCGTCAATGTAGAAAGTCAATTGCGCCGGATGCTAGATAGGGCCCATAACTGTAACGCCATTACGAGTGGCGCATTTCATGTACATCATTGCTCATTATAAACAACGATTTTTCTTAAAAAAACAGCAAAAAGTTGGCGTTTGTCGTAACTATCGGGATAACTTGCCCCCCTCCTTCCCAGAACTCTCAGCCTCAGGGGGTTTTCTTTGAATTCTTAGTGTTCCTATTCGAGCTGAAACAGGGTGAGTTAGGGTTACTTCGATTATAGGTCCGGAAAAAAACCACTGAAATCAACAAGCAATGACTACTGTTAGACTGAAAGAGACTTATAATTACAAAGTTAATTGAAACTGCTGCCACTTACTTTCATTTTACAGACAGGACGTATTAAAAAGATGATATTTTGACCAGGATTCAGCCTTCAGATTGAATATGCATACAGTTCCAGTCCACTGGCGAGCATCACATAAATGTATTACTAGAATACAAGGGAACTATTTAAACACTGCCTAATCTAGAGGCCGAATTGAATAACCACCTTCATTATCAGTCAGAACATGCTTTGCATACATCCATGACCCCTCCTCTCCCATGTGCTCATCGATTTCTCTCTTCCCACCTTTCTTCTCTGCTCTTCCACGGCAATCTCCGCATTTGCATCATCCTTTCTGTAACATCTCTTTTACACATTTGGCCAAAGGGACTTTTAAATATTGGTCATTAATGAGCATGTCGGGGTTAGAATCCAACCTGACTCGGATGCCCACAGGTGAACTGCAGACGCGGTGACGGGGAATCAAAAAGCCTTACCACAAGATGATTTTGTTTATTTTTCCTGTTATGTTTTGTCCGTCACACTTCTGAATACAATTCTCTGGATCCAATCGAGCTGTCTACAGATTTAATACAAAGCCTCCCGTCTTGAGCGAGGGAGCGAAAAAAGTGTGACAAACCAATGTCGTCGGTTGATATAGAATTTTACCCCAATCTGTTTGGCAATCGCATACGCAAGCACAGACACACAAAATAAACACTCTCAAAGGCAATACACACACACACACACACACACACACACACACACACACACACACACACACACACACACACACACACAACACACACACACACACACACACACACACACACACACACACACACACACACACACACACACACACACACACACACAAGCACATCTGAACACACATTTGTATTGGAGGAACCTAGATTTACACAGGTGCAGTGTTAGAATATGGAGTGTAGATATGTTACCTCGATGATCTAACCGCAGGTTTCCCTCTTATGGATCTCTGGGTGAGCTTAATTAAACAGTGGTGTTTCAGAAACAAAGGATTTTCTAAGCCCTGCTGAAGCTTTTCCTTTCCCTTCCACTTGATTACTTCTCCATATGCGAGCAACTTGCCGGCATTCCGATCGAAAACATTGGCTGGCAGCACACACACAAATCCACATGAAACATCATTACTATGCCAAAGTTTTCCCAGATCCTACCCCCTCCTCCTACGCCCACGAGAAAACGGAAGCAAACCAAAACCTGGTTATTAGTCATGTTTTGCATAGAAAAACAAGTGTTTTGTTGAACTGTGGTTAAGCTTTACTCTTACACTTCCAATCTTTACCAAGCATAACGCCTGTCTTAGACATGTCACTGCTGCCCATACAACAGCCCCCGTAGGGGCAAAAAACCTTGGGGTGATGGAGCTGCTGTATGATTGAAACATCAATACAACACTGCTCTTTATTTTGCTGGCAATGCACACCACAGTTGCATGCAGAAATATTGATCCCAATCTCAGAAGAATAACACTCTTTCTCTCTTGCTCTCTCTCTGATTCTGTCTCTCTGGCTCTCTTTTCTTTCTTTTCGTTCTTTTCATTCTTTTTTTTTCTTCTCCTATATTCTTCTCCTTGGCATCTCTTGTTCTGGTTTTATTTTCTGCCTTTTGTTGCCTCCAAAGCATCATAGAAGTTTCCCAATAAATATATTTAGCTCTGGGAACCTACTAACAAGAGGATGAAGTGAAAGAGAGTGAGGGTGGGTGTGTCTGATGGAGAAACGTGTGATCCATGGTGTTTCTGATGCGACAGTGTTCTCAGTCCAGCCCAGCAGTAAGATAATAAAAGGTACAGTACGTTGAGTCACTGTAGCCTCTGGGAAAACGAGTCTTCTCCTCCTCTATGAACAGCGATTTAGCCCTGGCCCATAAAGGAATGTAGGCTGGGCCTATTGTGGTGGCATCATGATGCCATGACCCTAAGATTAGAGCCTCCATGGGCCTGTGGAGAAACACACAGTTGTTCCAGCCAGGGCCATCTTTAAAAATAACATTGAATGAAGTGTGGTAAAAGAGAGTCAAGTATTTAAAGGACTGCATCCAAATGATTAGATGTCAACACGTTGAGTGAGACAAGTGAGTTATGGTTGACATCTGAGGAAGCCTGTGTGGGAGGCTGGGACTTTTGGGGTGCCAAGAAAAGAAAAGGGGTTGCCTTGAGTTATCTCTGTGGTCAACAATCTTGGTTCCTATCGGCCCTGGTTGTGGTTTGGAGTGGCACCTCATAGCTAGCTCCTAACTGACTAGTTTCTTCTAATGCGACCGTCTATTCTATCCAACCGATCAAGACAGAACAGATAAGCTCATACATTAAAACCAAGTGGTGATGAATCACAAATTTAGCACGAGTCACTGGATAAATGAGCCATGCTAACCTCCAAGCTTAGCTCTGCCGCTCACTTCACCTTTCATGAATAAACATGAATATTAAACATTCCCTTTATCCTGCTAATTTTGCAGTCGCAGTTTCACAAGCTCGTAGCTTAAAATAACTGGACATAACTGTAGTCAATGCTAATTGAGTGGGTAATGATTCAATAAGTCTCCCGCTATAATGAATTTATGATACAAAAATGTAAATGATGGCCAGCCCATACCTCTCACTTTGTTTACAAGAATCTTACTATCAAAACTAAGAGCCCCACCCTCCCCACACGTATGCTACCCAGCCAGCTGAGTTTAGCTAGTTTGTGTCACCCTGTGGCACATTCAATTAAGCTCTTCACACTGCAAGTCTTAATGTTCAATTCAGATTTATTGCTCAGATCCAAGTTTAGTTGTTTGGCCGTTCAAATTATTTTAAAAATTTGGCCAATACCAGTGGCAGTAGCCACAGTACTTACATGAAGGCAACTGAAGTCAGCATTTATGTTGAATCTAGTTGACATGCAGTGTTCACACGGTGTGGACATTATTACACTGGTGGATGCTATTTTTTTATCAACTGAGAATTTCTTCCTTCTAATTTCTTAAAGGTCCCATGACATGAAAATCTTACTTAATGAGGTTTTCTAACATAAATATGAGTTCCCCTAGCCTGCCTATGGTCCCCCAGTGGCTAAAACTTGCGTTTGGTGTAAAACGAGCACTAGGTGTTCTGCTCGCCTTTGAAAAAACGGAGGCTCAAGCGCACTGATTTGGAATGTGGTCCCATATGTCGTCATAAAGGATCTAAGCTCCTCCCCTTTCTCTGCCTTGCCCGCCCATAGAATTTGGCCTGCCAATGAGACATGACCGTGCGAGTGCCACGTGTATGTGTGTGTGTGTGTGTGTGTGTGTGTGTGTGTGTGTGTGTTTGTATGTGTGTGTGATTACACACACTGTAACAATGTGTGTGCTGTTAGTGTTATGGTGCATAACACGTCGGTTCTTTGACGCCTCTTGTATTTCCACAATGATACTGTAGTTTGGATTATCTCAGCCGTGGTTGAGAAGGAATTGGGGGTAAGTAACTTTGGCTTTGACTCCCTGAAGTACATGAACTGCGATATGCGGTTGCCGCGAGGCACCACCGCCCGGCAGCGGGCAGCCGGCAGCAGGCAGTGCACAGTTCAGTCTACTTCAGATTGATGTGGAAGTGGAAGAACCAGAGACGTCGGAGAACCCGACAAATTTGTTTGTGATTCATAATGTCGTCTGGAGGCGCACACAGCTTTTGGCTGTAATAATTTGTATAATATGATGTAGATATCTATGTATTATATGATATTATTTAGATATAGAGCTCCAGGACTCTTAACGTAAGTGTTGTACACTTCCTTGTTATTTGGATGACCGTTCTGCTGTTGGTGTTATGGCGCATAACACATCAGACTCTCGTCTCTCGTCTCTCTGGGTCATCTCAGCCATGGTGAAGAATTAATTGGGGGAAAGGAACTTTGGCTTCGACTCCCTGAAGTTCATGAACCACGACATGGAGGAGAAAGGGATTGTTGGCCGCCAATGTCTCCCGCTTGAGCCCCGCTTCCCGCTGCTGAGGGACCACCACCTGTGCGCTGCAGGAGGCGGTGGTGCCTAAGCGCTGACCACTGCCGAGGCGGTGGCCCCTCAGCAGCGAGGCTCCAGCGGGAGACAACCGCGGTCCACGATCCCTTTCTCCTCCATGTCGTGGTTCAGTCTACTTCAGATTGATATGGACGTGGAAGAACCAGAGATGTCGGAGAACCCGACGCGGTCGTTTGAGATTCATAATATCGTCTGGAGGCTCACACAGCTTTTGGCCGTGATAATATATATTATATGATATAGATATCTAATATGATATTATTTAGATATAGAGCTCCAGGACTCCTGTGTGTTCTAGAATATTTACAGTACACGGCTAAAGGCTGTGTGCGCCCCATTGCGATACATCCTTTGTAAACAGAGCGCATGGTACCGTGGCTGCAAGCTGCTCAGGGCCACACCCCCACCTTCCTCCTTGACCCGCCTCTCTCCTCCTCATTTCCATTAAAGCTACAGACACCGAAACGGCTCATTTGGGGAAAGCTCAATGTGCGACTGGCTCGTAGTGGCTGTAATTCTGCACCATGGCTGAATTTCGGGAAAGTCTTCAAATACTGTGTTTGGGGCCCACTAATATCTATATTAAAGCATCCATAAAGTAGCATGCCATGGGACCTTTAACGGTACAATTTGTTAAAAAAATGTAATAACGCCAAAGTATAACGTAGGACTGTTGCATGAACGTCAGTGGCCTTCAGGCCCGCTCAGCGGTCTGAGCCGGCTGGGTTATGGCAGAGCTCCGATGTAGCCTAAATGTTTCAGAAGACACTCAGCTTCCCTAGTATGCGAATAGCCTACAAATAAGGTGGTTTGAACATTGTGCAATGTTTTGATGAAACTTCACAGCAGGACTGGCGCTGTTGAAGAGAAAAGAGAATTTGTGACGAATCTCGATCCAGAGTAACGTCAAGGTCGCATTAATTCCAATATGACTGAGGTCATATCACAAGAAATCAGACCTAGATTTGATTCAGGACCACATGTGAAGGGGTTACAAATCAGAATTGAAAAGATCAGATTCAATGTGATTTGTGCTATTTACACTGTGCTGAAAATCGGATCTATGTCAAATTTGAGTTGATTTGGGCCACTTTACCTTGCAGTGTAAAGGAGGCCTGAGAGTTGACAGAACAGTTGAAAGAATTCTTGGAATTCTTAAAGTCTCCCGCGTGCTACCTCGAAGGGGCTCCATGTTACACATTGCGACTTTGTTGATATTATTATTTCCTGTGATCAAGTTTTGTTTTTCCTTCCTTTGGGTCTTCAATTGTTTACCTTGAATGCAATACGACAAACATAGCTAAACAGCGAACAATTGACACTGCCCTGAGCGCCACACTACGCTCCTATTAGCGTTAGCGTTGTTAGCGCTGCATCGGAAGCCTTGGTTTCGGACGCTCTCTACTCTTGAGGTCATTCTGGCAAAGGCATCGATTCGGTACCTCATTGTACTTCAGAGGGCTGAAATAAGTGCGAGGAGGAGTTGTAGTGATGGACACTGCGTCCACACAAACGCGCTCAAACAGTGGCAACATGGCAACCCTGGGAGTGGAACCAGCACCGTTCCATTGACTGTTTAGATGTCTGGGGGCTTGATTGATGGGGGCTTGTGCTGTGTTTTTTGTGCTCTGAATTGTTGTTGTTATTGTAGAAATTGCTTTGAGTAATCTTGGGGAATGCAGGAGAGTGGTTCTGTATTGCGGTGTGTTTGTAATAACGGATTTTGCTAGTGCGAGGTCAATGGCGGAGGCGTTGAAGGAAATACTGCATTTGTTTCTCTACCCCGCTGTTGAAAAGATGAGTTAATCACACAATTGTTCATACAACTGCAACAGATTTCTACCCATGGGAAAGGCAGCACAATCAATTGCATATTAACCAAAATCACAGTTTTGGCCTCTGAAATTCCTGAAAGATCGCAACAAATGTGTTAAGACTAGACTTTCTTTTTCAAACATGAATAAATACGAGTTTATACCTTTTGTTACAATACTATCAACTAACAAACTGTTGCAACTATTTTTATAGTTTTCGATATACAGTATATAAATGTAATCACTCTGTTAATTGCAATCAGTAAACACAATCACAATATCAGGCAAAAAAAAATCACAGTTATCATTTTTGATTTAATCGTGCAGCCCTACCATGTGATCTCTCCAGGCATTTCCCTGTGCTAGAGTCACATTTTAGTTCACCTTCTAACGCACATGTTGTGTAGAGCCTCAAGCATACACACAGTTATTTATGGCAAAATAAACAGTAAACCGTGTTACCCTGTCTTGATGCGTGCCGACTTTATAAAAGCAGCATTATATCAGATTTGAATCCCGAACATAGATATTGAAAAAATTATTCCAGAATGGAAAAAAGTACAGAATGCAGTGTTTTATTTACTGGATTCACATTTTTGAAACAAATGACTTATGACTGACTCACTAGCTTTTTCTTCAGACAAGTTCGACTGAACAGAACTCCACTGCAAAAAACAAAACCTTTCTCCCTTATCGCTCAGTTTTTACACTCCCGTTTTCTCATCCTTGGAAGAGTTCTAGATCTAGTTTTCAGGCCTCTCTCCTCCTGTGAAGCCGCCTCGATGGGCCCTGCTTCCCCCTCCAGCAGCCCGTGGCTGTTTGAGAACTTTTCTTCCCACTTCAGAGATTCACTTTGGCGAATATGGGCCAAGCTGAGCCATGACTGTCCTGTGAATGTACACACGTATGTATGTATGTATGTGTGTGTGTGTGTGTGTGTGTGTGTGTGTGTGTGTGTGTGTGTGTGTGTGTGTGTGTGTGTGTGTGTGTGTGTGTGTGTGTGTGTGTGTGTGTGTGTGTGTGTGTGTGTGTGTATTCGTATGTATCAATGTGTGAATACAGTAATTTTCAATAATCTCAGCACACACCACCACCATGCAGTGCTTGCAGGCTGCATTCTAAACACTCTCAAGGCCACAGGCAAAGCAACATGAATGTTAATGAATTATTGAACAGGATTATTTATTTACTTCCTCCTCAACCACCTTACCAGCAAATCTTCAATGCAGCTTTTTACTCTCTTGGCTGCATATGTCCTTTTGGATGATGGGTTTTGGTCTATTGGGTGTGTGTGTGTGTGTGTGTGTGTGTGTGTGTGTGTGTGTGTGTGTGTGTGTGTGTGTGTGTGTGTGTGTGTGTGTGTGTGTGTGTGTGTGTGTGTGTGTGTGTGTGTGTGTGTGTGTGTGTGTGTGTGTGGGGGCGGGGGGGGGGGGGGGGGGTCGGTGACTCACTAAACTCATTGCTAATGTAATTTCTCAGAACTTGGGTATCACAACTGCAGCATACTTTACCCAAGTGAGACTTTCGCCTTTCCATATCCCAAGCAGCATGAAATCTATTTGGCTCATCCATGTGCACTACCGCGGATGTTTGTCAATGTTGTTGTTTGTTCTAGGTGAGCGGCTCTGTGAGGAGTCAGGGAACTGCTGTGTCTGTGTGTGTGTGTGTGTGTGTGTGTGTGTGTGTGTGTGTGTGTGTGTGTGTGTGTGTGTGTGTGTGTGTGTGTGTGTGTGTGTGTGTGTGTGTGTGTGTGTGTGTGTGGGTGTGTGTGTGTGTGTGTGTGTGTGTGTGTGTACGCATGCGTGTATTTGTGTGTGTGTACGAGTGTGTACGAGTCTGTCTGTATGCGCACAGTGTATGTGTACATGTGAGGGCATTAACGTGTGTGTGTGTGTGTGTGTGTGTGTGTGTGTGTGTGTGTGTGTGTGTGTGTGTGTGTGTGTGTGTGTGTGTGTGTGTGTGTGTGTGAGCCAGGCTATGCTTGTGGAACACGGGCATGTGTTGGTAACGTTTGTGCGTTTGGCTGTGGCAAAAAGAGATGAATAAGCGAGCAGAGCGTCTGGCGCCCTGCCAGCAGAGAGGGACTCAGACGCACTGCAGATGAGCCAAGCTTCGGCGGTACGCGCTGCGTACAGCGAAGGAAGAAATACTAATCTACTATTCCGGTTTGACACTGTTTCCTTTCCTTCTCTGCCTCCCGCTACACGGCGAGCTGTGGTGTCGCGCCTGCGTGCTGCACTGCGCTGAGCGACAAAGTGATTGAATATCAACCGGGGACCTCCTGGGACAACGTAAACCCGGTTAAACCATTAGGATTTGATGAGAAACCCTCACACGGTACGAAAGGATAACATGGTAAACATCATTATGCATTAATTAGAGCCATGCTCTGAGATTAACCTCACGACGCGGGCAGACGCAGCACCTTCATAAAACGCTAAGAACCCCCTTTTTAGTCTTAGCATACGGCGTGCGATCTGATCTAACGGCGGTCGAATTACGAGGGCCAATCTTGGCTTCGAAAACATGTGTCTTGCGGCACCAATTAATCAACCCCCACATCAAACTGTACCCGACTGAAGTCCAAGGGCTGATTACGCGTGTGTGAGAGATTGTGTGTGTGTGGTGTGTGTGTGTGTGTGTGTGTTGTGTGCGCACAGTCATGAACAGGCAAAAGTGAGCCATATTTTGTAGAATAATAATTTACAGAAAAATACACTATATATGTATTTTTTCCACAGCGGCACTGGTATTAAAGGTATGAATATGGCAGCTTTGTTTCAAGGATGAATGAGTTAACGAATGGGCGCCTGAGGATTAATAAATTCACATTAAGTGTTATGAGTTTGGTTGCACAAGCGCTTTCTTCACACAAAGCCATTCAATCACAGACTGCCTTTCTTCCACAAAATGTCATGGACAAAGATAAGCAGGATTTGATTTTGAGAGCCACAAAGGCTGGCTCTCCTACCTGCAAAAACAACACATGCCAACCCATTACTTAATTTTCACTCTGCCAAACTTAATTTCGACGTCCTTTTGCAAAGAAAAATGATAGAACTCTCTTTAATGTTTCTCTCAACGGATTCCTCTTTCTTTCCTTGATGAGTGTTCCATCCATTCAGGTATCAAGTACCCTACATCGTTTGTTTATGAGTGTACTTTCATCATGGCGGCTGTTCGCTAGACACTCTGAGTAGCGAGGAACTTTCCATTGATCCCACCAGCTGCCATTATCTTGATGTGGTACACCCAAGCAAACATTTCCAAGAGAAAGGACCAGATTTCAGCGATGGGGATGACAGAAGACGGTTTATTCCCAACAGTCCTGCCTCAGACGGAGCCAAAGGGCGAGATAGGCCGGGATATGCAGGCACAAGCCAGCACCCGCAGAACATGCGGCACACGCCGTCGAACAAACAGATCATACAAAATAACATAAAGCATTATGAGACGCAGCTAGACGTAAACCTCCACCGAAGGCACATTCCCCCACGATCGCTCAGGCTCACATGGATACAATAACGCAGGGAACCTTTCTGACCCCGTCATGTCCTTGGGTGATAAGATCGCTGCCATTCATCACCTGCTCTGTAGGTATACCTCACATGCTCATGTGAAACCATGGGAGCAGGTTGGGATCCAGCCTGGAGCCTATCATCTTTCAGCAGGTGTCCAGCTGTGGCAGTTTTGGTTGGCTTTGTCTGGATTGTGTGTGTGTGTGTGTGTGTGTGTGTGTGTGTGTGTGTGTGTGTGTGTGTGTGTGTGTGTGTGTGTGTGTGTGTGTGTGTGTGTGTGTGTGTGTGTCTGTGTCTGTGGTCTGTGTGTGTGTGTGTGTGTGTGTGTGTGTGTGTGTGTGTGTGTGTGTGTTGTGTGTGTGTGTGTGTGTGTGTGTGTGTGTGTGTGTGTGTGTGTGTGTGTGTGTGTGTGTGTGAAGGCTAAACCTTAAGTCCTCCTGGCTAGCAGAGGCAGTACTGTTTCATGGCTACCTCTGGTCACGCTGTGTGATCAGGTTAGGGCAGGAGCGAAGGTATACGTGGTTTTA
>OLKM01000243.1:35000-52500 GCA_900291075.1 Melanogrammus aeglefinus
TCAAATGACTCAAAGCAAAACCCCGCCGTCGAACCGCGGCGCTGAACTTGAATTATGCTCCTGCAGAATTCCCGTCCCCTTAATTACATTCAAATGGGCAATCAGAGGGCTCTTATTGCCAGATTATACGAACTCCCTCTGGTTTTCATATCTATTGCTCTGTGAAATGTCACCGAGCCTGACATTTACAGAGTCTGCCGCGTTGTCTCATTTCGGGGCCAGAAAACGGGCATTGGTTGTTGCTGGATGAAACTATGCTAGTCGCTCCCTGTGTACATATTAGGCTTCTAAGTGTCCACTGGCGAGCCTGCGGACGCGTGGCCATAGCTCTCTGCCAGCAGCTGAAGGCTCGCAGAAATAGTTTTTAAGTTAGAAATTAATTTTATCAAGGGGCATTATTTAAAGCTACAAAAAGAATACCAATAAAATAATTGGTAAAAAATTCAACGCGACTCGCCCAACGGGTCGGGGGGGCTAATGTCGTCATCGTTTGCGTTAACGCACAAGGTTTCACCAAAATATCGGCCCCGTGTGGACGGGGCCCCAGTCTGGGCTGGACATGTCTGGGTGGGGAAGTGGGGGTGTGTAGGGGGTGTGTGGTGTGTTGGTAAAGGGGTAAGTAAAACACTAAATCATTAGCCTTTAATTGAATTGGAGTTGCACTATTTCTCCTGGTTATCTGCTGGAACAACAAAATCACTTCTCATCACCCGCTTGTGCCAGAGAGAGACAGGGAGAGGGAGAGAGGGAGAGAGGGAGAGGGAGAGAGAGGGAGAGGGGGAGAGGGGGGGGAGGAGAGAGAGGAGAGAGAGGGGAGAAGGGGGGAGGGAGGGAAAGAGGGAGAGAGAGAGAGAGAGGGAGAGGGGGAGAGGGGGAGAGGGAGGGGGGGAGGGAGGGAAGGGAGGGAGAGAGGGAGAGGAGCGCATGTAATGGGATCCTGTGCAGTGTGTCCCTCTCCCCACTCGGCATGGCGTTAATGAAGGAGCAGAACCGGCCTGTCGCTCTGGAATCTGAGCACACACGCAACAATGGCAGACGCCTCTCCAGACGGCGAGACCGCTCCTGTGCAGGACTGCTTCAATTTACTCCTCCTCTGGCCTCGTCTCTCCCCTCCCGGAGAGCTTGGCATTCACCAGAGTGTTTCTTATTCAGAGAAAGCAAAACAAAAACCTATGAAAGATGCCATCTGCTCAATCTCAGTCCCCTTCTCTGTCTGTCTGTCTGTCTGTCTGTCTGTCTGTCTGTCTGTCTGTCTGTCTGTCTGTCTGTCTGTCTGTCTGTCTGTCTGTCTGTCTGTCTGTCTGTCTGTCTGTCTGTCTGTCTGTCTGTCTGTCTGTCCGTCCGTCTCTCTCACTCTCATCTCACTCTCACTCTCACTCTCACTCTCACTCTCTGTCTCTGTGTCTCTCTCTGTCTCTCTCTCTCTCTCTCTGTGTCTCTCTCTCTCTCTCTGTCTGTGTCTCTCTCTGTGTGTCTCTCTCTCTCTCTGTGTCTGTGTCTCTCTCTGTGTGTCTCTCTCTCTCTCTGTGTCTGTGTCTCTCTCTGTGTGTCTCTCTCTCTCTCTGTGTCTGTGTCTGTCTGTGTCTCGCGTCACACGCTCATAGATGATTATCAACAGCAGCCAGTTCTGGCTTCAGCAGAGAACGAGAAGACGTCCAAGCAGGCAAAGCCGAAAAAACTCCCAAAATCTGGCAACATCCGACGATTAACACACAAGCATGTTCTCCTCTGAGCTGTTCTTGTTCCGTCCACACACCAATCATTGGTAGCAGACTTCTTGTAGGAAATAGACACAATGCCATTTTTCTCCCCATCTGTGAGGGGAACAGTATGCTATACTGTTGGTGAAAGGGGTTTAGCACTGTGTGACAGTTGTACCATGTTCCTGGAGCTCCACATCACTCCGCCTGCAATCACCCCTCATTGTGGGCTTCATATACCTTACAGCCATGTCTAAGGCTGGGAAGAACAGGCAGCCCCTCCCTCACTCCCACCACTGTGCCAGCACAAAACGCAAAACGCATCGTCCATTGTGGTGCTCCATTTCAACCCCCCCCCCCCCATCCCCATCCCTCCGTTTCTCTTGTCGCGCAAGCTCTGTTGTGTTTTTCAAGTACGAGGTGTGCGTCATGTCTTGTCAGCCTGTTGTGTAGACGTTGTCCACCAGATACCCAACGGCTCTTCAATGGGGAAGACCCCCCCCCACCACCACCACCCTAATCCGATTTACTGGCTGTTTGTTAGTCATATAAAAGACTTAATTCGGTGGCTTGGCTTGGCTGCTCTGTGTTGCGAGGCTTTCGTGTTTTTTTGTACGCGGTCTCAGAAATGCAGATGAGATGATGAATACAATGAAGGCGAGGAGAAGGAGGACAGGCTGGAAACTGGTCCTGTCTTTTTGTCTGTCAGTCTGCCTCTATGTCTGTCTGTCTGCCTGACTGTCGGCCTGCCTGTCTGCCTGTCTGTCTGTCTGTCTGCCCGCCTCTATGTCTGTCCATCCGCCTGCCTGCCTGCCTTTTGGTCTGTCTGTCTGTCTGTCTGTCCATCTGTCCGTCTGTCCGTCTGTCCGTCTGTCCGTCTGTCCATCTGTCCGTCTGTCCGTCTCTCTGTCTGTCTGTCCGTCTGTCCGTCTGTCCGTCTGTCCGTCTGTCCGTCTGTCCGTCTGTCCGTCCGTCCTTCTGTCCGTCTGTCCATCTGTCTGTCTGTCCGTCTCTCTGTCTGTCTGTCCGTCTGTCCGTCTGTCCGTCTGTCCGTCTGTCCGTCCGTCCTTCTGTCCGTCTGTCCATCTGTCTGTCTGTCCGTCTCTCTGTCTGTCTGTCCGTCTGTCTGTCCATCTGTCCGTCCGTCCCTATTAAGAGAGACAGACTTGGACACAGAGAGGAAGTTATAGAGGAGGGTAGAGAACACGAAAATACAAGCAAGGCCGAAAATCTCCTCGAACCCTATTCACACAAGTCATCACACTCCACAGGAACACAAACCACACACAGCGTTTATTTCCAGGGCTTGTCAGATAGTACGCAACCATGCTGTGTCCACTGGTCCTCTTCCCCGGCCAAAACACACCGAGATCCAAGGCCACTATACCATCTTATATATTGTGTTAGTAGCCCAGCAACGTGTTTCTGTGATGCTACAGCCTACCACAATAAAAAGGGTGTTTGTGTGTGTTTGTGTGTGTGTGTGTGTGTGTGTGTGTGTGTGTGTGTGTGTGTGTGTGTGTGTGTGTGTGTGTGTGTGTGTGTGTGTGTGTGTGTGTGTGTGTGTGTGTGTGTGTGTGTGTGTGTGTGTGTGTGTGTGTGTGTGTGTGTGTGTGTGTGTGTGTGTGTGTGTGTGTGTGTGTGTGTGTGTGTGTGTGTGTGTGTGAATGGATGTGCGTGGGCAAATCAATGTGGGAACACACAGTTACACATTCATTAACGGTTTTCTTTTTTTTTTTACAAGAAAGCATAATTAAAAGCTTGCTGTGTGCATAATTACCCTGCAGCACCTGCACTATAAACACAACACACAATTACTGCGAGTACACAATTATTACCACACAATATACAAATAAACAAGTATTACCATCGGTTACACACTTTACTATCGGTCAAAAAAATAAATCGCGACACAATGACCAGTGCAGAGTTACGACCAGGACATATTGTACACCATGACCAATGAATGAATGAACAGTGAACGGTTTGTACGTTGTGTCTAAAACGGCCAATATGGCCGCTAATGGGTGTCGCAATAAATGCTGCTCCAGCTTAATCCTGCAGACGACATGTTGAGAGGAGCGTTATGTTGGGTCAAATTGAAGCAAATCAGAAAAGTAATAAAACCCGGACCCGAGGGGAGCTGGAGGGTAGTGGTCGGGGAGTGCAATCAATGAGCAAAGTACAAACAGCGGCGGCCTCAAATATTGAAATGGAACCTATATGCTGATATGTATTTATTTGCTCCACGGCCTGGCGTGAGGCAAGCTAATGTGCAGATAATGAATGTGGCAGATGTATTTCAAAGTGTGAACTTTGCACACACGCATAAAGGTCTGCACGGTAGAGGCCCGCACAGGAATACGCACATGTTCACGCGCACACAGCCACACACAAAGATACCCACACACATACACTTTTAATTCTTTAAAGAAGAGATATAGCAGGTCATTTGGCTGCTCTTCAAAGAGTTCTGCATCTTTAATGGAGTGTGGAGTGAGTGTGTGTCTGTCTGTGTGTGTGTGTGTGTGTGTGTGCGTGTGTGTGTACATGCATGCATGCGTGTGTGTGTGTGTGTTTGATTAAAAGCTTCTCTCTGAGGGAACCCTGATGCATGGAGATGCCAGATATTCCTGAATAAGCGTAGACCTTAGACTCTGAGGGAGAGAGAGGGAGAGAGAGGGAGAGGAGAGAGAGAGAGAGAGAGAGAGAGAGAGAGAGAGAGAGAGAGAGAGAGAGAGAGAGAGAGAGAGAGAGAGAGAGAGAGAGAGAGAGAGAGAGAGAGAGAGAGAGAGAGAGAGAGAGAGAGAGAGAGAGAGAGAGAGAGAGAGAGAGAGAGGCAAATGGAAACTGAGAGTGAGTGAGGGCTGAGTGGGGGGATAAGCTTGGAGACGGTCTTTCATTAGCTTAGCCATTACTCACAGCAACTGCTATTACTCTCCGCCGTAAGCCCTGTGTCTCCAGCAGATGCTGCTACAGTTAGCTGCTGCCACAGTACAACAGAACCATGAAGAGGCACTCATGAATTCATTAAGGAATTAATGACTGAATATTAAGATACCAGAGACCAGAATTTTTTTTTGAAATATCTATCTATCTATCTATCTATCTATCTATCTATCTATCTATCTATCTATCTATCTATCTATCTATCTATCTATCTATCTATCTATCTATCTATCTATCTATCTATCTATCTATCTATCTATCTATCTATCTATCTATCTATCTATCTATCTAGATATATAGAGGGATATATATATGGATGGATGGATCCAGAAAGCTAAATTAAAGAGGATTCTGTGGAATGCGTGTCAATGTTTTCCAGTTTGTGTGTTTGTGTGTGTGTGTGTGGGGGGGGGGTTAACAAGACAACCATTCAAAGCAAATGGGAGAAAGATGAGAGTTGGTTGACCTAGATTTATTGGGCCAATCCTCCAATTCTGTCAAATGTCCACACCGCCTGGTGGTGTCTCACACAGAGCCACACTAGGTTCCTCTCTAGTATACACATGGGGTCAAAGGTTAATGGGGTAATGGCTTGCCAGGCCAATTAGGGGACAGGTAATTACTGCTTTATTCCATTTGGGCTGGTCTGATGGCTCTTTAGTAGGACAGCTTTGTGATGACTCTCGCGTTCATTGAGACCCGAGAGGGCATTTCATTCAACTGTCCGATAATAATGATAATTTTGTCAATTGCAAGTCTTATTGTGAGCGATTTTACCATCTTGATAGAAAATGTTCTTTTCTTCATTCGGAAAAGACCCCGTCTCTTTGTTTGAAAAAATAGGCTCTGTGACTTGGGTCTGAGGGCTCTTATTTGAAAGGGAATTTAATCGCATGTGAGAAAAATGCGGGCAGTAGTAAAAAAATAAAAAACAATTGGTTTGTACTGTATCATCATTCTTTTTTTTTTCTCAGTTTTGGTTCAGACTGCATCTCCAAATGGCATGGAGCTAATATATGCATGCTTCCCCTCTGTGAATGCCTACCCCACCACACACACACACACACACACACACACACACACACACACACACACACACACACACACACACACACACACACACCACACACACACCCAACACACACACACACACACACACACACACACACACACACACACACACACACCACACACACACACAGGCGGAGCCTATCTCTCTGTACTGCTTTACTGCTGAGAAACATCGGCTCCTGTTGCTTCGACCCGCGGGCGGTCCCCGGGGGGGACGGGGGACAAAGGTGGTGGTGGTGGGGGTGGTGGTGGTGGGGGGGGGGGGGGGTGTTGTCTTCCGAAGATGAAATAGAAAATGGGATAAAAGCAACAAGTGTGACCCCACTTTGAACCAGGGGAGCATTTATCTCCGCGTGCGTGAAAGGAGGAAGACCGCTTTCGAAAGTGACGGAGAGGGGGGAGGGGCGGTGGGAGTGGGAGGGGTAGGGTATGCTTGGTCTGGGGGGCAGAGGGGGGAGGGGAGGGGGTAGGGCAGTGGGGGGGCGCGCAGTGGGGGCGGTTCGGGGACACAAAGCCCACCATTATTTCAGCGGCCCCCTTTGCTTTCAGAGGGTGTTTTGCCGCTGAATGTGGCCCTGGAGCATCGCGGCCCGGTCAAGGGAACTGCGCTTAGCCATTCACTTTATTTGAATAACAAGTATAATGGGACATGTCTCGAAGCCCAGACAGGAAACCGACCCCATTAATCTTTGAGGGCACCATGTCTCAGTGCCTCAGTCTTGGAGGAGGACAGATGCTGTGTCGAAGACCCTCGGATCCTGGCTGCTCGCACTCACGCCAGACCCCCGCCGAAGCGTACCCATACACCGGCGGTACGTTGCCCTCGATCAGCCAATCCGGCTGACGCATTCAAACCGACTCAGATAATCACCTTTTCCAGAGCATATTTTTTATATTGCACCTGTCGATCTCCACACACCAAATCACCCCCGGCGCCTGGCGCGCCACGCGTGAAGAGGCAGCCCCCCCCCCCCCCCCCCCGGATCAGAGGGCAAGCGGTTCTGGCCAAAAGTGTTGATCTTCGCTGAGACCCGCGTGCTCTGACTGTTGTAACAAGCCGTGGTGCTATAATCCTGTTGTGGCTCCCAGGGATTTGATGTAAGAGCTTTCCTTCACACTCATCTTCCGTCTGCAGATCCTGTCAATGTTGCAAATCGTTTTTAGTGTGGCTACGTTTGGCGGGTGTCCCCCCCTGGTCTTTTCCCCCACTTCCTCCTCTTGAAGGCCCGCGAGCGAGTCTCCCTGTGCTCTTAGCCGTCTGCTGTTGTTTTACATTTGTGTTTGGATCACATCTGAACATTCCAGTTTCTTCCTCTTTCTTAAGTGTGGCATACTATTGAATTCACAAAGGTATAAACATTAAATAAATCACAATAAACGTACGCATATGGACAACACTTTACACGGCGTGCCAGTCATCCTTACTCGTAAGTCTAAAAAGGCCTTTCACTCATGAACTCTGGATGAACTCGGCAGCATCAGGACCGGAGATGATCAAGAGTGGCCCTTTCACACATGCTAACACACGACAGGAGATAAGCCGCGTCAGACGTGTTCACACATGCTGAGACGCTCTCTATGCTTCAGGCGAGGGTGGGGGGGGGGGTGCCTGGGCAGAGCGTGTAGTAGGCAGGACGCGACATAGTTGCAGTGTTTGCTGTTCCTTGTATCTGCCTGACAATTTCAATGTTGGCCCCTACCGACAAAAGTTCACGAAGGCCTTTGTCTTTCTAGTAAGACATATTTTTTGGTTCGCTGTTGCAAAGTAGCAAAGGTTGAAGCGATAAGTCAATCGACTGAAATGTGAAATTATGCATTTGTATTTGCATTTGTGTTTGCCTTTGCTAATTTTCCTCAGCAATTTTTGTCACCGCTGCTAACAAAGCAAGCACGTTTAAAGGCATCCCGCTCGGCCCTGCTGACTCCGCAGCGGCATTTTATAAAGTAAATAATTGAATGACAAACAGCAGTCTAAAAAAAAGAAATCTGCTTGATGATTTGACACGGAAAACATCAACCAGTTCACTCGCTATACCCTTTTTATTTTTGCCCCCCCAACGCTGATAGCCTACACAAACACATATTTCATGTGCTCCTTTTTCTCTGTGCTGTAGAGACATTTGAGATCCACCCAATCTTCCCTCGCTGCACAACTTCATTTGTTCAGCGACAACGCAGGTTGGCGGGAGATCTCGTTTTGCTGATTTTGTAGCGCGCCTTTGAAAACCTCTAACAAAGCATGTTTAAAGTGGCTCCGCTCCCCGGGGGGCCGTCTAGTTCAAATCCCGGGTGAGTAGTGCTGAATTATTCTTTCCCAGCACCACTACATCAAAGGAGGTTTTTGGTATCGGTTGGTACCCAATTGCCGCCGGCTAAGCAGTTTAAGGCGGTCCACAGCCAGTTGAATCCCAAATCAACCCGCTTGGAGCTTCGTCATAATTGATCCTCGACGGCCTGTGGCTGCGTCTTTCATCCAGCCTCCAGCCATTGGCGGGAGACATGCTACATGGTTAGCTCGCAAACATCTCAAACACACACACACACACACACACACACACACACACACACACACACACACACACACACACACACACACACACACACACACACACACACACACACACACACACACACACACACACACACACACACACACACACATCACACACACACACACACACACACACACACACACACACACACACACACACACACACACACACACACACACACACACACACACACACACACACACACACACACACACACACACATATATACACACACACACACACATTTATACACTCACACACACACACACACACACATATTCACAAGCACGCACGCACGCACACATATACACCCACACACACACACATATACACCCACACACACACACACATTCCCACACACATACACACGCACACACACACACACACACACACACACACACTCATACACACTCACACACACACACACACACACACACAATATTCACACACACAGACACACACACGCACACACACACATACTCACACACACGCACGCACGCACACAACACACACACACACATATATATACACTCACTCACACACACACACACACACATATTCACAAGCACGCACGCACGCACACATATACACCCACACACACACACATATACACACCACACACACACACATTCACACACACACACACACGCACACACACACACACACACACACACAGACACACACGTCCCTGGAAACACTGCACACACCAGTGGGTTCCCCATTGGCCGGACATCTGTAAATACAGCAGGAGGGTTCAGGGGCAGACAGACAAGCGCCGAGACAAGCAGCTTTAAGTAGCTGCTCCCCTGGGACACCACACTCTATCGTTTGCATCTCTGCCTCATAAATCTTTCATAAAGGATGTCAGTTTTGCTTACACATTGGGGGGAAGACAAACGTCCCTCAAAACCGTGACAAAATGCAGATATACAACGCTTCTGCAAGCTTTGCTTTGGTGTGTGTTTGTTTGTGTTTGTGTGTGTGTGTGTGTGTGTGTGTGTGTGTGTGTGTGTGTGTGTGTGTGTGTGTGTGTACGTGTGTTTTTGTTTGTGTGTCTCTCTCTTATGCTGCCTCTCTGGGAACATCTGCACTCGTTTATGTAGGCAAAAGAGACGGAGTGAAAATGTGCGAGCGGGAGAGAGGCGGAGAGGGAGAAGGAGAACGAGGGAAAAGAATTCCATTGTGGTCGGGTTTAGCCCACCGCATTAATTCGTGAGCCCTAATTTGGTGTCTGTTCCCTCTTACATGCGCTTATCACGTGTTGCAGCATATTTACCATGCAAATGATGATGACCATTCAAATGCAAATCACCCGGGGCATTTTGGAATGTAACCAAATCCCTCGAATACAGTGGATTCCAGAATCACTTAGTTTTCAAGTTGTATGCTAACCCCGGCATAACAATTTGCCTTGGTAATAAAAAAAGATTTGAGTGTGCATTTATTTTTGAGCAAATAGATTTTGTGAAAACAACTCTCGATGTTGCCTTTTGTGTACCTTCCCACTTTAAGCCGCCATTCTCTTTCTTTCTTTCTTTCTTTCTTTCTTTCTTTCTTTCTTTCTTTCTTTCTTTCTTTCTTTCTTTCTTTCTTTCTTTCTTTCTTTCTTTCTTTCCTTCTTTCCTTCTTTCTTTCTTTCTTTCTTTCCTTCTTTCCTTCTTTCCTTCTTTCTTTCTTTCTTTCTTTCTTTCTTTCTTTCTTTCTTTCTTTCTTTCTTTCTTTCTTTCTTTCTTTCTTTCTTTCTTTCTTTCTTTCTTTCTTTCTTTCTTAAACAATTAGTATCTCTAAAGATACATCTATGGCTATACCTGCTCGCTCTCTGCCTTCATCATCTCAATTTGTTCCTCTCTCTTCATTAATTCTGATCTACTGTCTCAGTCGCTCATGTTCTTTGTCCCGCCTTCTTTTTGTTTTCATACAAAACAAGGATTTGAACATGGCTCCTGTTCTCTCTGCCGTTCATCCTGGGTCTTCATGGCATCCCGGCGTTAAGTCTTTGTACAATGCCAATCATTTCTTGTTGTTCACCAGAGTTGCAGTACAACCAACAAACTTATTTGTTTGAATTCTTCATGTTTGAAGATCTCTCTCAAACATTGTGTTTTTTGCTCACGATGTTGCGGCAAGCAATTAACACAACGAGTTCTTCAAGGTAGCTAGAGCAACTTGTCACCGTTCGTGTGTTTATAATATTGTCGCTGATGCTATCAATCGAATTCTGAACGCTCGCAGGATTTGAAAAATCCCTCACCAAAGCCGCTTTCACACATAGTTCCCTGAAAAATTACTGGGATAACCTTTCAGGCACTAAAAGTTATTTTCACTATTCACACAATCGGCTTCGTTCTGGAACACTTCCGTCTTGTGTCCTTTCATACATGAAATGGCAATGCCAGAAAAGATGATCCACGGGACAATCCAGCGGATAGCAATAAGGCTACACTTATGGATGCCAGCGGCCGTAAAACTCACAGACTGAGAGGAGCTCCCTAGTTCGGTAATATATATCCAATTTCCAGCCATTCTTTAAAATTGTTGGAAATTGACTTTGTTCGAAAACAAAACAAGCTTTATTGATAGTGTTAACGAGTCACCCGAAAAGCATTGGTACTTTAAATAGAGTCGCAGATTCAAATACGTCCTCAGCAGAGTCTTGTGATCATTTCGCCTGATCCACGTTGAAGCCTCTTACTTTTGTAATGCAATACCCATTGCTAGGTCCTGAGCAGGCAAATTGCCGGTGTAGGTTTTCCGAAATTTCCCTGCATGACCCCATACAGGAAATGTTCAGGAACATGGCAAGTAAAGACTGCAGGTGGGAGAGGGGCTTTTAATGTCAACAGCTATTTCGGTTTTAACACCAGGATTTTTACGATCAGAGGCTGAGAAATACAACTGTATAATTTCCGCCACACGGAAATTACGCATCACACATTCAAGCTGCCTAATTGTATTTGTGCTCTCCACCTGTTTTGCCAGGGGGGGGGATAGTGATTGTAACCGTCCAAATCAAATTAGGGCGTTTATTTTACAGCTAATGAGTGATTTAAACGGTGAAAGTGTCCTGGAGAAAAGCCATCCTGATGCCAGAAGGCCCTCGTGGCCCTGGTAGAGGGAGCTGCCAACCAAATGAACCCTTTTTACCCAGTAAAGATGATGAGCTGAAATTAATCACTCTTGTATCGTTTCTCGTTCCTTCTGTGTGTGCTGGAGCTGGGGCTGGGAAGGAATTATAAAGAGAATATCTTAGAGGGATTAACGTGATATCTGGATAAATTATCATGAAATAAGTGAGCTATTCAAGGTTCATAACATAACATAACATAACTCTAGGGAGCCGCTATGGGTGTGGCTTGGGAGTAGGATATTTTCCCATATTGATCTATATTGATCAATATCACAATTCATATTTAATAATGAGTTTTTTATTCTCCTCAGGACATTCTCTTCAGGACAGAACCCTAAAGAAACCAGAATGTTAATTATGGTTTATAATATGCGATTATTTATTATCAGAACAAATAGGTGAATAACATTCAACATAACCGACATGGTTATGTTGAACACTTAATGAATACAATAAAATAATAATATTTTCTACTGCTGTGCCATCACATCAAATCCCTGGTTTCAAACGCCTCTCAAACCTTTTAGAGGAAGCATACTGAACATTGATTGAATAAAATAAAATAATATGGAAATAACTGCTGAGATTCCCTTCAGATGAAATGGCTGGTTTTAAACGCAAGACTGAACATTGATTAAATTAAATAGATAATATGTAAACAACTGTTAGAGAGAGAGTAGAGCTCTGAGGGGAATGTTCAGCATCCATGACACTCAAGAACTTCTTTCAAGCCCTGTTTGGGCTGAAAAAGGCAGACACATTTGTTGGTCGTTGAACTGTGGAAGTTTGTCTAGCAGTAAGGCTGGGCAGTTGGCTACCACTTGGAGGGGGCTAACGCTATCATGATAGCGAAAGTTCAAGCTTCCGGAGTGCTCTGTGGAGTGGGACCTTTTTGAGATGGTAGAAGAGGTTGGTGGGGTTTTGTTGCTCTGCTGAAGTCTGGCCGCCACCATGTTTTGCACTTAATGCTAGCCTGTGCTTGGTCAGACTTCAGGTAGCCGAACCATTTCCAAGTAACCAGAGTGGTGTGACCTTTCTCACGGTACAATTTCTTCGTCTTTGGCAACAGTTTCCTCGCACTCTGAATTTCCTCTACACAGCTGGTCGCTGTCAGTGGCTGTGAGTGGGACAACCGACTAAAAATCCTGTCATTGGGAGTTTACTAAAAAAAATTAAAAGAAAAGCGCTCGGAGTACTGGGATTTCCATATGGGGATTTCCCTCGGTTCGTGTGCGTGTACGTCAGCACGCAACGACCAAGCCTATTGTATGCTGCTTGAACGCATTGCACTGACTCAGGGCGCTGCATGAGGCAGTGATTGATGCGGTTAAATGTATGTATTCAAAAAACACATTACCGATATCATGGAAGATTTGATTGCGAAAGATATTAAAATGTATTTTTCGTTCAGAAAGCACTAATCCTCCCTTTTTTCCATCTTTAAACCGCAATACATTTGCGGGTGCATAATGAATTGAGAAGAAACACGTGTGTATCCATATATCGGAATTTCATGACCCAAGATTCAACTTTTTCCCTCATCCCTTGCTCAAAACTACCCTTCTTCATTCTCTTTGTTACGGGGCCTGACCCGTAACCAGCCCATGAGAGGCTGGTTAGTAATACTATAGATTAAGTGTACAGATGGATGTTGTGCACCGGTGGGAACAGGATCAAACCTTACTTAGATCAAGGAGAACTATAACGTGTAGCGGTGCGGTTTCAAGTCTCCCTCAAGCTCTTCAACACACAATTACTCTCTCTCATGGCGTACCCCATACACTTGTTCAGCATTTTCCCGTGCTTAAACAAGAACGTAGCCAGAAGTCCACGCTTGAGATACAGAGCGTCCACAGTCTGGCTAACTGGGGTACGACTTCTGAAGTGTGTCTACAGGAAAGACATCCAACCACAGTGGGAGCAACAGAGTGAAAAGGCGGTTGTGTAATACATCTTTCTCTGCGTCCAGTCTAAAGAGAGAGCCGTGAGTAAATGAGTATCGATCCTAGCTGGTCGCAGGGCCCACGCTCCGCTAGCTCCGTGACTAGCATTAGCGTAGCTCTGTATGTTGATCACGACCCTAGGTAAGTGGCTCTGTTTGACAAATGCTGCCGGCCAAGCCAAGTCCATTATCTGCGGTGGGGCAAGGTCGCAAGGGCGCCACGCTCCGCTTAGCTCCGTGACTAGCATTAGCGTAGCTCTGTATGTTGATCACGACCCTAGGTAAGTGGCTCTGTTTGACAAATGCTGCCGGCCAAGCCAAGTCCATTATCTGCGGTGGGGCAAGGTATGGGGGGGGGGGGGTTGCAGCATGACCGCCCAGCCCTGCTGCTAATTTGCAAGGAGATGCTTATCAGTTCAAATTAAGGGGAGCTCCCTCCCCGATGTCTGGGGGTGGGGGGTGGGGGGGGGGGGGGGGGGGGGGGCTGGGGGGGTATTTGTTTATAACAAGCCACAGCCCTGCATCCCTGAACTTTTCCCTGAGAGGAAGTGGATGTGACTCGCCATCTGGGAGAAGTGGGTAGAGGGGAGAGAGAGAGGAGAGAGAGAGAGAGAGAGAGGGAGGTTGGGACGGTGGTGGCAGGAGGTTTGAAACTCCCCGGCCCTTCATCAGCACTCCCTCCCTCCCTTCATTTCTCCCTGCCTCCCTCACCCCCTGCCTCCCTCCCTCCCTGCCTCCCTCCCTACCTCCCCTCGCTCCCTCCCCTTGTTTCCCTGTGTCGTTTTTGGAAGTGACATCCTCTGATGGAGGTGACGACAGCGACCTCCCCTCCCCCCACACCGGTGTGAAACAATAGCTCTGCGTTGTGATAGGACGTGATGACAGCTCCATGGTGTTGAAGGGCTTCAGGGTGTTCCAGGGTATTGTACCAACCCCAGCGCACGCTTTATAGATGATATACATTGAACGCTAATCTGGTGGTTTGTACAGTACATGATATAAAGATATAATACCAACAGATGCTCTGGCTGTACAGCCGCATTGTGGTCAACAAGGCAGGTACATTTTGGCTGTGGTGTTGGAAAGCAATTGTGCTCCAGTGTTGCCTCATTTGCATTTTCCTGAAATTCCCTTTTTTTTTGCATCGTGGTCTCGTGGCCATTATTGAAATAGATGTCGGGTTTAGCTATTCATGGGAGACAAAAAGGAAAATTACCTATAATTTCTCCGACATGTTTATGCATCAGATATTTGCAGTGGATTGAATAAATTGCCTCTGCTACGTCTACTGCTGTACCTGAATAAGCAGTTTTCCAATTCTCCTGTTGTAAAACTATCACAACAACCTGGATACACATGCAGCACAGGAGAGAATAACGTCTCTGAGCAGAAAGATTACAAGAAGGGAAGATCTGGGTTGTACAGACAGACGGACAGACCGATCTGTCTCTCTGATCTTTTGGCCTGAACGTTGCGACATGCAAAACAAGAATAAATATATAAATGAAAATATTTACATCTATCTCCTCTTGCTATTATCAAGCACTTAAAGAAGTTTGCTTTTTGGATTAATGATATGTGCTCACATGATTCTTGCGCTTTTTGGGTTGTATCTTTATGGTTGAATGCACTTGTAAGTCGTGTTGGACGAAGGCGTCAGCTTAATATTTGTCATGTAATTTTACTTCCACAGCTCAATGTTTTATGGGGGCAGCAATGTTGTGTGCAAGAAGACATTGGGCCCTATTTTAACGGTCTGAAACGCAAGTGAGAAGCGCCAAGTGCAAGTAGCTTTGTGGGCGGTTCTACGGCGATGTTGCTATTTTACCGGCGGAAAAAATGACTCTTGCGCCCGGCGCAAATCTAAAAAGGGTTGGTCTGAAGTAGCCTAATTACCCGTAGGTGTGGTTTGGGCGTAACGTGCAATAAACCAATGAGAGTGCCAGCTCCCATCCCCTTTAAGAGCCATGAGCGCATTTGAATCTGACGAGTTGATGTTTTGACAGCGCATCAGTCTCCGATGAGACAGATGCACATGAATTTCAAACTTCAAATGGCTCAGTTTATGGCCAAATAATATGGCATAATTCACACATGGAATAAGGTTGTCTTCCACAACTTCAGAAATACTGAATCCTCAAATAAATTTCGGCAAAGAAAACTTTTATGATATAACATGTGAGATGCGGTAACTGTGGTTCTATTTAAGATATACGCAATATACGCAATACATTATAAACATTGTTTCTTATCAGTATTGTATGCATTATTGTTATCAACTTGTGTTCCTAATATGCATGTGTCCCCCCGTTAATTTATATTGCCATGGACTGTATTATGCGTTACATGTTTAGTTTGCGTGTGTTTAAACAGATGGACGCACACACGCGCATTCATTAATTCTTTTACACGTACACACACATGTGCACCCGCATTCCTTCATTCTTTTTAACACTCAGTCGTGGTGAACCAATGTTTTTTCACGATCAAATACTCATCAATCCTAAAAGTTATGGCCATGTACACGATGTCTGTGTCAAGAACATATTTGTTTGCTACGGTGTTTGCAGATGCATTGATTTAAAAGTACAACTTATAACCGCTGTATCAGCTGTTCATTCCCAAATAATTTACCAAGAATGTGTGGCTAGGTAGATGAGAGAAGCAAAATGTATGCGCGAGGTGCACAAGCAACATTATGCATGCGCCGTTAAAATAGCATCTGAACAACTCGCCACTGACTTTAAACCAGGTATTTCCTGGTTTGTGGCGCAAGTGGTTTCTGAAACTGCAAAATAGCACCAGGGAACGTGTGCGCCAGGACACGTCTCCTCCTTTCGCCGAACCGCCCCCTGGGGTGCAAGATCATTCCCTAATTTACCGACGAGTGGCGCAGGAGGGAAAAGAACGCTCTGTGCCAGTTGCAAACTAGCAACGACACATGCGCCAGTGATTAAGTCAATTGCGCCGGATGCAAGATAGGGCCCATTGTCTGAGTTCGTCCAACCTAAGGAGAACCAAGCCCTTCTCGGTCTGCATATACACTCCCTCTACCATTGTTGTTGCATGTTTGCGTGCTTTGTTTGTTCCCATGTATTTATTTTTGTCTATAGAGCAGTAAAGTTTCCTATGGTAGGAAATAGGGCATTTTTTTCACCCTCATTTTGCACACTCATTCACAGAGTCAAAAGGGTAAAGATCTATCGCCTATTGGTATCTGTACTTCTGAAGGCTGCTCCCTCAGGGAGATGAGTTTCATAATTGTTACTTTTGATGTGTCTGCTTATGCTCTTGGCCTGTATTAATGTCCACTGCAGCAGACTGCGGAGGGAGCGGGAGGGAGAGATTTAGATATTTTATTTATGTAGGGCACTTTGTTTTGCAGCCTACTTTATGAAAGGTGCATAATAAATAAAGTTTCCTTGAATGACTGACAGATTCGACGATGGTTGAATGCGTATGAAAGGAAGGGTTTTGTACGAGATTTTCCATAAATCCTATTGGCAGCGTGACAGTATGGAATTAGAATCCGGGAAACTGGGGTGGGAAGGCACAAGGAGGTGAAGAGTTGAGGATTCCCAGCAAATGATCTTCTTTGTTCCATTCTTTGACAGCTTCATAATAAGTCTTCCACAGCCAGCCCTTGTTCCAGATCACAACACCACACTCGCTGAGGAAGTAGCTTTCCATCCAGCAGTCCTATTTGCGGCTGCACAGACAGCCTCTGTATTGCACTTTCCGATATATGTTCTCATTAGAAAACAGCAGGAAAACATGGAGCTGTTTCTAGCATTAGGAAACAGCTCCCTGCCTTGGTAAGGTGTGTTGGAGCCGCGTTGGGCATGTGGTCCATATGGCTAGGCCTTGGTGCAAGCTGTTCAATGAACACATGGATAGCATTCGTCAGGTACCCAGGGACATCATTAGAGTTAAGGTTGGGCTCTTAAAAGTTTTGAAGGCTTTGAACCGTGTCTTTGTTGTATTAAAACATATTAAAAGGCCAATCGGGATTGAAAGTTTGAATATTTACTGCTGGCTAAAAATTGACACAATGACACAATTGGTCATGTTCGTCCAAGTGAGAGGCAGGTGAATATCATTTGAGGTGATCACACTTAATCAGAAAAATCTCCCGGGCGTTTGATGGGATTCTTTTTTT
>OLKM01000243.1:57500-67500 GCA_900291075.1 Melanogrammus aeglefinus
GCAGGTAGACAGACAGACGATAGAGGCCATGGAGTGATTGGACAGCCTTATTACAGGCCTGTGACAGCCACTGATACAATCCCTCTTTTGTTCTTTTGTCAGAGCATATGATTAACTGATGCTGTCGGGATGCAAAGAGAATTGCAAACAGATGTGACAAAAGAATCCTCCTGTTATAAATTTCCGTACCCTAGCTTGAAAGTGTTTGCAGTTACCCTGGGACAACAACTTTCTTACACATTTTCTTCACCCCCCCCCCCTGGCTCCCGCACATTTTTCTAAAGAGTTGGAGAATTTGCCGTCGGTGATCGAAAATTGTCTGGCAGTACAAAAAATACCCCAGAAAACAACAAAGTTGGGTGTGGGAGGGGGGGACGACTGTGAATTGGGATCCAGTGATGCAGTATGACGTTATGAGCAACGAGGGGTTTAAAAGCTCTCTGCTTTTGGACAGTCTGGTGGTTGTTAGTGCAGCACCATTTTACAGTTTGTCTTTCTTTGATGTCGTCTCTCCGGATTATGGAAGAAATTGCAAAATTCCAAACTTCCAGCCGATTCAAAGCCATCCAAGACAATGGGCCCTATCTTGCATCCAGCGCAATTGACTTTCTACACTGACGTATGTGTCGTTGCTAGTTTGCAACTGGCGCAGAGCAGTCTTTTCCCACCAACACCGCGCGTCGGTAAATTTTAGGGAATGATCTTGCGCCCAAAAGGGTGGTTCGGCGAAAGGAGGGGGCGTGTTCTGGTGCAAAGGTTCCCTAGCTGGTGCTATTTTGCAGTTTCAGAAAACATTTCCACCACAAACCAGGAAATACCTGGTTTAAAGTCAGTGGCGCGTTGTTCAGATGCTATTTTAAGGGTGCATGCATAATATTGCTTGTGCACCTCATGCATGCACTTTGCTTCCCTCATCTACGTAGCCACACATTCTTAGTAAATTATTTGGGAAAGAACAGCTGATACAGCGGTAATAAGTTGTACTTTTAATTCAATGCATCTGCAAACACCATACAGCAAACACATTTTCTTGACACAGACATCGTGTACAAGCCCATAACTTTTAGGATATTAAGGATAATACTTGTTCGTGAGAAAACATTGTTTCACTGCGAGTGAGTGTTAAAAAGAATAAATGAATGCGGGTACGCGCGTGTGTATGTGTAAAAGACTTAATGAATGCGGGATGCGTGTGTGCGACCATCTGTAAACACACGCAATCTGAACACGTAACGCATAATACAGTCCATAGCAATGAATATTAACGGGGGGACACATGCATATTAGGAACACCAGTTGATAGCAATAATGCATACAATACTGGTAAGAAATGATGTTTGTTAATGTATTGCGTATATCATTAGATAGAATCGCAGTTGCCGCATATCATATGTATGTTAAGTTTTCTTTGCAGAAATTTATTTGAGGACTCAGTATTTTTGAAGTTGTGGAAGAAAACGCTATTCCATGTGTGAATTAGGCCATGTTATTTGGCTTAATCTGAGACTGCAAACGCGCTGTCAAAATATCAACTCGTCAGATTCAAATGTCCTCATGGCTCTTAAAGGGGATGGGAGATGGCACTCTCATTGGTTTATTGCAAGTTACACCCAAACCACACCTCCGAGTAATTAGGCTACTTCAGACCAACCCTTTTTAGATTTGCGCCGGGCGCAAGAGTCATTTATCCGCTGGTAAAATAGCAACATCGCCATAGAACCGCCCACAAAGCTACTTGCGTTTGCTGCTTCCCACTTGCGTTTCAGACCGTTAAAATAGGGCCCATGGTATGATCATACATTGTGATCTGTGATTCCGAGAGCCTAGGCTCAGACCACTAGGACTTTTAAATTATGTATAATTTACAGGGTGAGGTTAAGGAACACTATGAACTATCTAGTAAATGTATACGACACAAAAATATGTTAGAAAAAAAGTGTTCCACATTGATTTATTAAACAATGAAGCTGTCACCTCCAGACTGTTTGCAAAGGTGACACCGAACTGTACACCTTCCTAGCATGCCTGAGCACCCTGAAACCTGTGTGACTTGCGTGCAAAGACACACATCTAAACCATGGTGTCAAATACCTTGATGATGAATCTGTGTGTGCAGGTGTGATTGTGTAGCTGCTGTCATGTGGAAAGCAAGTTTGAATGACTCCTCTTTAATTCTGTGTCTGTCATCGCCGACTGCAGCAGGTGCCACATGCGGTAGTCGGCTGTAGTCAACCTAATAAAATCTTGGTGAAATACAATCAATCAATTGGTCGATGAAGAAAGAAAATAAAGAAGAAAGAATCCATACGTCTCTAGATGCAGTATTTGGCCACTGTGCATTCTACTCTTAGCCAAGTACTTCTGCTCAATTTGAATTTCCATTCAGTACTAGGTCTGGGTCTGCGGTATGTTTTCTTTGTCCAATCAGCGAACAGAGGGAGTGGCTGAGATCAATGACGTTAAAGTCAGCTCTCGTTGACGGACATCTTCATGCACGGTGTTTGGTTTGTTTACAGCCTGCGCGCAGTGTGATTCCCGGTCAAACGTTAGCCATGGGTTATGGCAGATCCAGTGGCACTGGGCAGATTCAATAGTTAAACTTCAACAGACACCCGCCTTCAAGTGAGTTATGGTTTGTCAATTGAGTGGGTCCAGACTGTGTGCAAATAACTGGGTAATGTCAGAGCTCACCTGACGAGCCACCAAACACCAGGCAGCGGGGCGTAGTAGATAGACACACGTCGAAAGATTTTATCTAATATTTTGTTCTGTGTTTAATATTAGGGTCCCAATGGATGGTGCTGCGATTCAAGCCAAGGTGCCAATTCTGATGTGTTCACACTCAAAGCCTATCGAGCTGACATGCCTTCATACTTTTACTTACTTTACACTTTACATCATATTTTAAACCATACAATTATTAAGGCAGAAGACAGAAGCCTTCAATATCGTTTTTATTGATAATTAATATTATTTCTCAAACAACAGAGACAAACATTTAACAATATATCACATTGGTCTGCCTTTGTCCCTCCCGCCCCCTGAAAAAAAGGACATTTTGTTACTTCTGGAAGTGGCATCAGCGACTGTCTGACCAATGACAAATTGGTGAAACAAGTGCATATTAACCAACCAATCGACCAACCGACCAGAACTTGGCAGCTCTACTATTATACTATAGTGGAACCTCAGGGGGGAGACTGCATAGCACCTGGGCAGGTATCAAAGGCTTTATCGGGGACAAAACACACAATATCTTGTTGTTGTTCACTCCTCATTTGCGCTACGGGTCACAACAGGAAGGGGATGCCCATTTAAAGGTATGTCCGACCACACTCTGCTCTCCATGCGTGTGCACGCGGGCCGTGCCCCTGCTGACGTTCTCCTTTAGCCGTCGCTGTATTGTTTCTCCGTTATCACCGGCACGGAAACACCTGTTGTGTCAAGGCTGCTGTGGGGGTGGTGGGGGGGGGGGGGTCACACACTGGCCTTCCAACCTCCACGCTTTCTCTTTGTTCATATTTATTATAGAAGAGACGAGAAATAACGCTGGGCAATGGCTTCGCTGAGGCTGGTACTCGTGTCGGTTCGGACTGTGTGTTTGTGTGTGTGTGTATGTGCGTGCATATGCGCGCAGACAAATGTTTGTTTACCTGTGGGAGCATTTGCATTTGTGCGTGTGTTTGTGTGTTTATGTGTGTGTGTCTATGCTTGGTAGCACGTGTGTGTGTTTGTTTGTGTGTTTGTGTGTGTGTGTCTATGCGTTGGAGAGTGTGCATGTGTGTGTGCACGTGTCTAGGCTACGGTGTGTGTGTGTGTGTGTGTGTGTGTCGGTGTTTGTGTGTGTGTATGTGCGTGCGTTTGACTGGCTGTCTATGCGTTGGAGCGTGTTCATGTATGTGTGTGAGTCAATGAGCGGGAGCGTGTGCGTGTGTGTGTCTCTTTGTGCGTTTGCCTGGCTGTGCCTGCGTGGGAGCGGGTGCACGTGTGCGTGGGGGGCGTGCAGCACACATTCATCCATTCCCGGATGGTAATGCACGTCCCCGGTTTGACCTTTTGGATTCCCCTTTGAACCCATTATCTGCGACAACGCAAATGCAAGCATTGCCCTTGCTCTTATCGCGCGGCCGCTCCTCCTCACCTGTCCAATCTGTCCGCTCCATCACCCCCCCCCCCCCCCCTGACCCCCTCCCACCTCCATCCTGCTCCGTTCCCATGTGAACACGACAACAGCGGGCGGGGCTTGAAGGATGTCCTCGGCTAATCCCCGCTCCTCGCTCTGCATTGGCCGGCGTTGTTTACCGGCGGGCCCGGTTTCCCCCAGCGAGGACTGGCTGGAGGGGGAAATGGCTAGAAAGTAAAAATCAATATTGGCTCCATCCACCCAACCCCTCCTCCAACCCGCCAAACCACACCCCCCCCCTACACACACACGTCACACACACACAGCTACACACACACACACACACACACACACACACACACACACACACACACACACACACACACACACACACACACACACACACACACACACACACACACACACACACACACAACCCATTAGGGCTCCTCTCTTTAGGAACAGAGCATTCAGCACAATTACAAATTGAATTCGGTTATTAAAATAATGTCAAGCCACTCAATATCGCACGGTTCACTTTTGAGCAGCAGGCTTAGCCAGTGTTGCGATGGAGGGGACGAGCCTGTCAGCACAATCCAGCTGGAGCCCCGTCACAGGCCTGTAAAGGTGGACAGACTCGGAGACGGAGCATTATAAGACTGAGTCAGCGATGTCACATGCACAGGGGCACCTCTAATGAACTTATTCTGTCTATGTCTCTTTGTTCTCTCTCTCTCTCTCTCTCTCTCTCTCTCTCTCTCTCTCTCTCTCTCTCTCTCTCTCTCTCTCTCTCTCTCTCTCTCTCTCTCTCTCTCTCTCTCTCTCTTCTCTCTCTCTCTCTCTCTCTCTCTCTCTCTCTTGTGTCTGTCTGTCTCTCTCCCCCCTTTCTGTTCTTGAGTTCCTCTCATAAGTTTCAACTTCCCTAAGTTTGACTTTCACCAGGGCTCGTGTGTGTGTGTGTGTGTGTGTGTGTGTGTGTGTGTGTGTGTGTGTGTGTGTGTGTGTGTGTGTGTGTGTGTGTGTGTGTGTGTGTGTGTGTGTGTGTGTGTGTGTGTGTGTGTTGGTATGTGAGCTTACTGTAGCGGGTTGGTGACAGGGCGGGGTGATGCTGACAGGGCAGGAGCAGCCATATAGAGGCAGTAGGGGGGGATGTAAAGCTCCTTCTGTTTATGTATGGCTTAGGGGGGACGTCAGGCCCAGATAAGCCCCGTGCCGCTGTATCTGCATGATGAGCGATCGCACATTTAAGACTATTGGATTTCTACACCGATAAAAGAAGCCAGCTTTCCTTTTTTTTCTCTCTCTCTCTCGCGCTTGTTGCCCTTAAATCCTTGTCTAGCATTTTTTTTCTGCCCCTTTTTATTATTATTTTTTTCACAGCTTAAGCATATCAGCCGCTCCCCGTTCACCGCACTGTGAAACGACAATGAGCCGCAACAAACGCTCCAGAGAGCCCCTGGTGGGTCGCCGGTAAAAACAGGCTGGCCGTCTGATGTCAGTGTTTTGTGTGATTTTAAAGAGCAATTTTGGTCGTCTGTGCATCGACGGGGAGAAGAGTGGTGTCGGGGCGGTGGGTGGCGGGGTGGAGGGGGTGTCGGTGGGGGTCGGGATGGTGTGATTAGAAGGTGACTCAAACATCTAGGGTACACAGTGGAGCACAGAGCCATAATCACTCCCAGTGTGGCGTGGCTCTGCCGGGAGTGGCACACGCAGTCCTTGTTGTGATTGGATTTGTTCGAGGCTTATTCCGTATCGATCAGATAAATGAGCCGCTATTCAATCGGGGCCTGGCATTAAACAAATTAAATCTTTTATGATCGTTCTTCCACTGGCAGGGATATGGACAATGCTATTGATACAGCGAAGATCGTAACTGCTGTTATTTTCTCCTCTACCGTTTCTGTGATTCTTTGTTGTTCCCAGAGAACCGAGAAATGGTTTGGTCGGGTTTGAGAATTGGCCCACTATTGTTTCGGCAAAATGCTCATAAACCTTCCAGTTCTCTCTTTCTCTGTCTTCATTTCACAGTTTGCTCAGTTTTTGGTTTAACCTTAGTGGATTCCGCTTTCGCTTGGAAAAATAACACCATGCGAGAGACTTTCTCATCCAGGGAATCCAAAACGGTGATGTGTGTATTGTTTGTTGCCCAATCCTCTCCATTTTCCGTCAAACAGATCTCCATGCCAGCTAACTTTTAATTATTTTTTTTTCTCCAGCAAAGATCTACCCCCTGTGACCCCTTCCGCCACCTTAACACTGACAGTGGACGTTGCTTGATGGAGTCTAGCGCACACGGCTGGAAGTAGACCTATGGTGCTCGGAAGGAGCACGCTTTAAGTGGAGAAACCCCAACGAGTATGTCTGGGACCGGCTTTTCTTTCTAAAGCGCTTGCTGATAAATAGCAGGGTTGGTTATCCTCTCGTTTTGGGGCTCTAACAAGCCCAGGGACTTGACGAGGCCCAAACGAGGGGCTTGACTCAAACCAATCTAGCAGGGCAGGGAGCATGATTCAGGATGTGAGACCGCAGCAGATCTTGCCTCCCCCCCCCTACCCCCCTCAGCCAATCACAGGTGAAGTATACTCATCACTTCCTTCTCGTAGCAGCTGTGGACCTACTGCCCAGGCATTTTTGATTGTTATATATTTTGATTGATTATCAATGTCATTGCTTCAATCGTTGTTGACGTTTTGGTAGCTACTTTATTTGAGGTGCCTGCCTCGAATGAAATAAATTTTGATCCGAACCAAAGGTTGTGTTTATTGGGGCTCTCTATGACTACTTGTAGGCATGGCTGGGACTCGGCCAGGCGCTGTGATGAGCCACTCAGAGGGACGAGGGCCTTAATGCTAAGAGTCCAGGGTTGTACATCGCTCTCTCTCCCACCATCCATACCACAGTCACATCTACTGAAATAAGGAGGCAGTCCTCAATTAAACGTTTTGCGCTCTCAGTCCCTCCCTCCCTCAATCTCTCTCTCTCCCTCTCCTTCTCCCACTCTCCCTCCCTCCTGCCCCCCCCCCCTTCAGGGAGTCTCACTTCTCTCAATAAGTCTAGCCAGTACGCCACGAGACCTCGAGGCAAATAGCCTCTGGCCAAAATGCGGATAACAGGGTGAGGATTTTCCCTCTTTCAAGCAGGGAAAGACAATTGTTGCATAAATTATCGACGATGATGTTGAAAGAAATCTTCTTTGGCTCCTGTAGTTCCTGCAAAAATACTGGACTCGAGGTGTTTGGTCTTGGACGTCTTGGAAGATATTGGTACCGGTGTGTAACCCCCCCCCCCCCCCCCCCCCCCCCCCTCGACCGTATTATCAGGAGCGAGTGTGTGAGTTTCGCTCGCCCCGGAGCGTACGTGTGTTAATACAGAAACAACTTGACCATTCTGCCAGTCGGCAGAAAGAAAGGCAGACAGGGGAAGGGAGCAGGCCTTGTGTTATCAGAGTTCACAGCCAGGCAGACACTTAGGGCTGCGATAACGGCCAAAGAAAACCACATTCCCCACAAGCCTGCCGCCTCATCGCTGGCCTGTGATTGTCGCCTCCTCCTGCTCGTCCTCTTCCTCTCGAGTGAGACTTGTTTGAATAGTAAGCGTAAGCGTTGCGGGATGGCTCGCCGGAAAAATACAAGGGAAGGAAATTCGACTTCTTCAGACAAAAGGGTGTAAACTTGTTTTTGGAGAGACAGCAAGTGAGCATAGAAAAAAACATCCCTTGCCCACCAACCAGAGAACTTGTTTGAGTTGAACACTTTTAGCAGTTAGATATACATTTGTATTGACTGGTTACTGGAAGAGGCATTCATCTGGCGACCTATTTGCTCTGTATATTTCTTTCGATGCACGTCATTAAGGTCTTTTCTTTTAGCTTCTCCTCCTTTATTTGAGTCTATTGATATCATGTTGACCGTTCAACCGGTTGCCAATCCATTAGCACCGGCTGACCGAGGTGAGCAGCGAGGGGCCTTGTGGTTCAGCTCCGACCGGGCCCTGGATGAGCCGCCGGGGCCCCCCTGCCACGGCTGGAGATGCCTCACTGAGAATCCTTCAGAACAAGGGGAGGGGGGGGAGCAGGAGGAGGAGGCGCTCACAAATGAAAGCTGATGTATTAAAAATGCATCGTTGTTTTAGTGCAGAAAAAAACGGCACAGAGACACTTAGTGTTTGATGTGATAAGTGGATTAAAGAGAAAAAAATAAATCAGTCTGCCTTAATGTCAGCATCCACTGTTGATGGAGGAGAGGCAGCAAAGGGGGGGGGGGGGTATGGTGAGGGGGTTTTAGGGATTGTCGGAACTGAACGGGGGTTACTTGGATGAATTGTGGCCTGATGGTGGTGTTGGTGGTGGTGGTGGAGGAGTTGAGAGGGTGGCAGGTCAGAGCTTCAGTCCAACGTCAAACGTTACAAGCCAGGGTACTGCGACACTCGGCTCCTTCTGGGGAATGTCAGCCTCAAGGAGCGTGCTTTTTAATTGGTGCTGACAGCTCGACAGTATGGCCATTTTTGGAGCGGCTTGCCTTGGTCTCGTCTGCATAATAAAAAGCTTATGGTAAGACGGCACAAACTTAGCAGGCGTGGAACTCTTAACCCTCCTTTGTCGTGTGTCTGTGTGTGACTGGGTGTGTCAACACAAAGTGTGTCATCGTGCCTGCCTGTACTCTGTACACTCACTGTGTGCATGTGGCCATTGTGGATACGGGTGGATTCATATCACACATGGTGTGATATGGTGTGTGTTTTTTATGTGTGTGTGTACAAGCGTGTGCGTGCGTGTGTGTGTTTGTGCATGAGCGTGTGTGTGCATGTGTGTGTGTGCACAAGCGCGCGCGCGCGCGCGCGTGTGTGTGTGTGTACAAGCGCGCGCGCGCGAGTGTGTGTGTTGGTGCGCTCACGTGTGTGCGTGTGCATGCGTGCCACGGTGAGTGAGGGAACGTGTCCTTATGATATGGTGCGTTTGGGATTAATCCATGCCTTGAGGCAGTACGCACCCCCTCTGTGTCAGCGCTGTGTGAACGGTCTGAAGTGAGGCAGCACGACAGCTCGTCTTCATCTCTAAGTCACCGCACATTGTGAGGCTGGCGCCGCGGCGCACACGTTAATATAGCTCACAACTAAAATAACATAAATAAGCCTGTTTATGAGAGGAGCAAAACAAAACGCCAGAGACTGAATTCTGTCGTGGCATCTTTAATTCGGTGTTCCAAGTGACAAGACGTATCTCTGATGTAATGGCTTGGATAATGTGTTCCAAGGCAAACAGAAACAGCAACCCCGAGACCGCTTAGTGAGCAGATTTCTCAGCTGTCTTTTGGGAGGGGAACCGAGTCTGGCACGTAATGATGTTTCATCCGCCAAGAGAAACATTTTAATGTACATGTTTTGCGAACGAAAGTGGGATTTTCCATTAACCTTGTTGATTACATTTAATGCTCAGTGATTTTTATTAATTTAATTATTCAATGCTGCTGGATTTAAATGGAGTAGATAATTGGCCCTCATCGGCTTTAATATATTATGCAAATATTAAAAGGGTGGTTGTTTTTTTGTCATTGTTAGCCTTTGTAAGCCTGTGTAGAAAAAAATCCATAGAAATAATTGCATCAATTTGGACTAGTTTTAACTAAATATAAGTGATCTATTGTTTCCTGTCTGTCCAGCTAGAACCTTCTGCCCTCTTGGCCATCTCTGGAAGTTTTCCTCCTGAGAGAATAAAACCTTTGCAATTAGCGGTGGAATGCTTAATGTGTGCGTCTGAGGACCTTTGAGACTGCTATTATGATGACACGCGACATCATAAACATAGCTCCCTAACAGTGCAACACTATGTCTTTAGCAGTATATTCAACGTCTAGGGATGTGTTTACAGTGATAACTCAA
>OLKM01000243.1:70000-71445 GCA_900291075.1 Melanogrammus aeglefinus
TGTGTGCGTGTGTATTTTATGGTGGTGTCACCTGCTGTCCACTCTGTGTGTTCACTCAGCTGGACTTCCATTTGTTCCTTGGATGAAATGAAAAACCATTGATTGGCTTCTCAGAAGTCCCTGGTAGAGACGGGAAAGATAGTGGAGAAACATGGAAGAAGGAGGAGGAGGGAGAGCCAGAGAGAGAGAGAGAGAGAGAGAGAGAGAGAGAGAGAGAGAGAGAGAGAGAGAGAGAGAGAGAGAGAGAGAGAGAGAGAGAGAGAGAGAGAGAGAGAGAGAGAGAGAGAGAGAGAGAGAGAGAGAGAGAGAGAGAGAGAGAGAGAGAGAGAGAGAGAGAGAGAGAGAGAGAGAGAGAGAGATGAGACTGATAAATATAGACAAATGCGGCCTTCAACGATAAGGTTCTAAAGAAAGGACAGGAGAAAGGGAGTGAATTGTGAAATGCTGGATCAAAAGAGAGGGAGGTTTGTGTGTGTCTGGGTGTGTGTATCTGTGTGCCGGCGTGGGTGTGCATACGTACACACTGGAGGTTTCTGTGGTAGGTACAGTACCTCAGATCTCTCTTTATAGCAGTCAAAGTCAAAGTTATCTCCGCAATTATCATAGCATAGAGAGAGAGAGAGAGAGAGAGAGAGAGAGAGAGAGAGAGAGAGAGAGAGAGAGAGAGAGAGAGAGAGAGAGAGAGAGAGAGAGAGAGAGAGAGAGAGAGAGAGAGAGAGAGAGAGAGACGGGAGGATGGCAGAGAGAGATGAGAGAGAAGAAGGGGGGGGGAACCACCACATGCTATATATTTTGACAGCCTGAAAACGTTGTATTTGATGTTCAAAAAAGTGGAGCAAATCAGATAATGCAAATGTATAAACAAATGTATTATAATATACATGTAATGACATAGAGGCTTAGATGATAAAGAATGGTTCTCATATAAGCACAAGACATGAAGCCAGACATGAACCTAGACAGTGTTCTGTGCTGCATGTTAGTGTCCAGTTGTCCAAAGATCGGACATTACAAAGAACAATACAAACAACCTCTGATGGCATAATATTCCTTTATATCCACTGTGTAACGCCAGGCTACTCTCAGAACCCTCAGTCCTTTCTGCACATATTTTATTCAATTCCTATTGAGTTTCAATGAAAAATGTCCATGATAAACTTGACGGGCTGTAATACCTTTAATCTGTTATTCACAAACCTTGCATAAAAATGTATAAAGCAGGTGAGTCAGAGAACTGACAGTTTGAAGTGGTGGGGAGAGGCGGGAATTAAATTCCCCAACACGCTAGCATGGAGTTAGCTCTCGGCGCTGGCGCTGATTGACACGCAGCCAGGCGCTTTCCTCTCTTGAGGGGAGGTATTTTGTTGTGCATTTTGTAAATGTTGAAAGGTGAAATTTCAGGAGCCCCTTCTAAGAGATGTCCTCTGGTCTATCGAGGGGGGGGG
>OLKM01000243.1:71470-83970 GCA_900291075.1 Melanogrammus aeglefinus
GATGAGAGAGAAGAAGGGGGGGGGGAACCACCACATGCTATATATTTTGACAGCCTGAAAACGTTGCATTTGATGTTCAAAAAAGTGGAGCAAATCAGATAATGCAAATGTATAAACAAATGTATTATAATATATATGTAATGACATAGAGGCTTAGATGATAAAGAATGGTTCTCATATAAGCACAAGACATGAAGCCAGACATGAACCTAGACAGTGTTCTGTGCTGCGAATGTATAAGTGTCCAGTGTCCAAAGATCGGACGATTACAAAGAACAATACAAACAACCTCTGATGGCATAATATTCCTTTATATCCACTGTGTAACGCCAGGCTACTCTCAGAACCCTCAGTCCTTTCTGCACATATTTTATTCAATTCCTATTGAGTTTCAATGAAAAATGTCCATGATAAACTTGACGGGCTGTAATACCTTTAATCTGTTATTCACAAACCTTGCATAAAAATGTATAAAGCAGGTGAGTCAGAGAACTGACAGTTTGAAGTGGTGGGGAGAGGCGGGAATTAAATTCCCCAACACGCTAGCATGGAGTTAGCTCTCGGCGCTGGCGCTGATTGACACGCAGCCAGGCGCTTTCCTCTCTTGAGGGGGAGGTATTTTGTTGTGCATTTGTAAATGTGAAAGGTGAATTCAGGAGCCCCTTTGAAGATGTCCTCTGGTCTATCGAGGGGGGGGGGGGGGATTGGGGTGGGCAGAGTGGGCGGGGGGGGGGCGGACGGCGGGGGGGGGGGCAAACACGGTTAGCATGCCCGGCGGTTGTGTTTGAGTTCAAGTCGGAAATTACGCCAGCAAAAATAAACATATAATTGAATCTGCAATTGAACAGAACAAATAATTAAAAATGAAAATGAAAGATTAGAGCAAGTTTGGCTGCCATCAAAGTGAAATTTAAAAACTGTCGACCGTAGAAAAGCTCCTCGCTGTCTCTTTCTCTGTATGTCTCCCTCTCTCTCTCCCGTTCTCTCTCTCTCTGTCTCTCCCTCACTCCCGCGCTTGGCTTGTCATAGTTGTCGTTCTGTGCGCCCGGTTCCTCTCCAGAGACTTAAGGTTGACATACTGTGGGCGACAGCGAATTTGTTCTGCACATCCATCTCCTCACCATTCCTTTTGCTTTCTCTTCCTGCCTCTCTCCCTCGCCCTGTCTTTCTTTCTCTGCTTTACTCCCATTCACTCTTTCTCTCTCTACGTATCTTTCTTTCAGTCTTATTCTGCTTGTCTCTCTTTCTGTCTCTGTCTCGGTCTCTCTACCTGTCTCACACTCTATCTCTCTCTGTGTCTCTCTGCCTCTTTCTTTCTGTCTCTCTCTCTTCCTCTCTCTCTCTCTCTCTCTCTCTCTCTCTCTCTCTCTCTCTCTCTCTCTCTCTCTCTCTCTCTCTCTCTCTCTCTCTCTCTCTCTCTCTCTCTCTCTCTCTCTCTCTCTCTCTCTCTCTCTCTCTCTCTCTCTCTCTCTCTCACTCTCTCTCTCTAACTTGCGTCCCCAGCCACCCCAAGGGATCCCTGTAATAGGAGCGTTCTGCATCTGTAGTTATTGGATCGGGCGGAGGATGAGTGGATGTCCAATCAATTTGTTGTGTGATTAGCTTTTGTTGGACAAATAAAATGTCTATTGGAGATACGGAAGCAACTCACAGGGTTACTGGGTCAATACCCTGGAGCCTGGTTGAGAACACGCACACGCATGCACGCGGCCACACTCACACACACATTCACATACAGAGCCACACACAAACACACGCGCAAACACACACACACGCACACACACACACACACACACACACACACACACACACACACACACACACACACACACACACACACACACACACACACACACACACACACACACACACACACACACACACACACACACACACAGAGAAACAGACACAGATACACAGACACACAGACACACACACACACACACACGCACACGCACACGTACACGTACACGCACACACACACACACACACACACACACACACACACACACACACACACACACACACACACACACACACACAGAAACAGATGAGCACACTCTCAAAGGACAGACACAACAAGATGTTTTTACCATAGAAAATGGTCATTTCTTTAGTGAGATTTCTTGTCCCCTAATAGTGCATAGTGACCGGACAACACTCACTCATGCACAGACACACACAGACACACTCAGACACACACAAACACACTAACTGCAACACACTAACATACACTAGCACACACACACACACACACACAAACACACACACACACACACGCACGCACGCGCGCGCGCGCACGCACGCACACACACACACACACACACACACACACACTAACACACTAACAACAACACACACTAACACACTAACAACAACACACATACACACACACTAACATACTCAAACTAACACACTCACATTAACAAACACACACATGCACACACACACACACACACACAGGGGTATATGTGAGGATTTCCGTGGATTCTAATGAAAAACCTCATTGTACTGACCCAGTTGTACCCCCTCCACCTGGGCCCGCCTCTCGTCCTCATAAAATACCTCTAGGAGCCCGGGAGGAGGTGGCAACAGAGGTAAATGAATACAAAAAACAAAAACAATAACAGATGTGTGCACGGTGTGTAAGTGGGGCTGTTGTGTGGGTGGGGCGCGGGTGGAGGAAGAGGTCATTATCGGGTCAACTCCATTAAGAGTGCCCGGCTGTGGATGTATAGCGTGGAGGCCCCGGGGCCCGGTGGGTCCTGAGGTCCATCCATCATCCTGCGGAACACGCTGGCCGTGACGCTGGCGGCGAGAGAGAGTGGAACTCATTTGATTACTGCCATATTTCTGCTGAGCTCCACTAACAGACAGTGTTTGGAGAGAGGAGGCAATAAGCCAGTCGTCGTCGTCGTCCCCCCCACCCCTTGCCTTGTATTTCTAATAGCGTGGTTGCAAAGCAGTCCATGCTATTGTTATTCTATGTTTTTATTGTTATTCTATGTTTTTTTATCGTTAATGTTGGTAAAACGTATCGCCGTCCTGCCACCGTCTAAACACAGTGCAAATACCATACTGGGCTTCCAGTGTGTTAGCATCACAAACAAATATTGATAGTTGTTGTTCTGCACCTTCCACACACAGCGCCTCCCCCCCCCTATCCCGGTCGCGGTGCCCCGGCCCAACAACGGCGGGCCTACCAAATGAGACCCCGCTTCCCGCGGTGTCCGGGACCGGGCTCCCTGTCATTTGCCTCGTTTCCTGTTGACCCCTTATATGGGTGGAACATCCTCCCCCTCTCGAAACTTGGGTGCCCCCCCCCCCCCCCGTTGAGAGAAGACGTCCTCTCCGATGGCCAATTACTCCATTAATGGCTTATCAGATTCAATTTGGGATATGAGCAAATGAAGAGGAGTGCTGTCAGTGCCGTTGCGTGCGCGGCTGAGCAGAGTGTTGCCCCTGTCATCTCTAATCAGGGGAATTGAAACACCTAATTGCTGAGCTCCTCCTCATTTGCCTTCCAAAACATCCCTTTGTCTGTCTAATCACACGTGCACACGTGCACGCACATACACGCGCACACACACACATGCGCATACACAAGCACATGCAATGCGGGTACGTACGTATGTTGATAGTCACTCAGACATGCAAACATCCACACATGCACACTGACGCATGTGTGCACATAGGCACACGTGCACAGGCACGTATAGAGACACAATTTTGACAAACCTACACAGACACACACACACACACACACACACACACACACACACACACACACACACACACACACACACACACACACACACACACACACACACACACACACACACACACACACACACACACACACACACACTTAATCCAGTCTGACTCAATATGGGACCGCTACATATCTGGACAATATCGTCTGCACACACACACCACAAGTATGCAAGCACATGCACAAAGACACACTCAGTGTGTTCTGGTGGGGTGGCAGAACCATACCTGCTGTCATCTGGTGGAAATGACTGACAACTCTGTCTCTAGATAAGGGCTGTTGTTACTCTTCTCCCTTCATTCTTAATATCCTCTGTGATTATTGATGTTTCTCTGCCATGTTTTCTACCACCAGACAACTACAGCAGCAACACAGTATGGAGAGCTTTTAATTAAGCACAAATCAAAATCGGAGAAGTTATCACATTTTGAATTTCACATGCTGTGTCCTCTTGTGGTGAATGTCAACTTCAAGCATTGGGCACTGCGTTTCCAACTCAGCCAATGGAGAATGCTGCAACATTGTTTGCCAGATATATGACCCTTATGGTAATGGTACCATATGGGCTATGTCATTATGTTGAATTGGCTCTCTCTCTGTGCCTCATTTCTCTGATTCCCTCTCAAAAGCGAGGAGAAAACATTTGGTACACGGAAATTGCTGCCCTACAAAGTCATATTTTCTTTTTCCTCTCATTTTGTTGAATCAAAATGTTTTTTCACTCGATTAATACTAATGCAATTTTCTCCAGTGAAAAATAATGTAATTTTACCTGTAATGCCAATAGCAATAAACTCCTTGAACGGTTTTTCACATAAGGATGAGGTTAATTTAGAGTCTAACATGCAAAGCAGTGTGAAAGAAAAAAATATTCTGCTCCTATTTTTAATTAGCTTTCAATTGTGGTTTCACGTAATAACTCACCCACCCCCAAACAGGTGTGCAGGCATGTGGACCTGCACAAGTATACAAAGGCGACCATGAGCTCACACACACATAAATACAACCTCGCCCACATTGAGCAAGCTGGAGGTAAATCAAAGGACTTAAATTGACTTTTAAAGCCAAAGTTCCCCCGATGGCTTGCTTACACAACCATGCCCCTGGGACTTTAAGGTTTCCCCTCTGTTTACAAGATCACGAAACAGGACTTCCGAAAGCAATGCCGAGGGTTGTTGGGCTAGAAAAACAATAGCTAGCCTATAGTAAACGATTGTTGTAAGAGTGATGCTCCAAAGTCCTGCATTTGGTCACTTAAACATTTTTATCATCAACGTAATCGGCATCATCATCATCATAATCATCATCAACATTATGGTTTACGATTTAATGTTTGGATATTAGGAAAGAGATGGTTAAGTTGAAATACTAGGTTAGTGTTGAAGCATATATTTGTTTGTTCAAGCAAAGCATCACGGTAACTCCTCAAGGGAACTGCAGTCTATTTTATCTATATTGTTACGCTTATGAAAACACAATCAAGTTGTTACAATGACACAAAGAAGCTTTTTATGAGTTGCGATGTCTGATCTTGAACTATTTATTTTCAACCTTTCTGGATGAAGCCTAGTCTTCCCATCTCGCATATCCCATCGTCTTTGCTGAAAGTCTGGTAACCTTGTAACTAATCTGCCTGGAGCTACCATCATCATCCTCTCTCTTTGCCCACATATCTGGTCGTCTGATATGAACAGAGAAGACATAACACAATAGCACAACACAAACATTACAAGACAACCTGGCCCTCTGATATACCTTTGATATTGGCTGGCGTTGCTCTTAACCTTTATGTGCGTTGTGAATTCCTCTCTGTTCTAATTCAACGTGAGTCACAATCGAGGAAATACATGCTGCTGTTATAAACGATAACGTTCTTAATCCGAATTTAAACCGTTTCATGCCACTTTATGCATCTCCCCTTCACTCTCTCTGTCTCTTTCTCTATCTTTCTCCTGATCCCTCTCTCTTGCTCTCTTTCTCTCTCTGTCCCTCTCGCTCACTATTTCTCTCCCTCTCTCTCTGACAAACAAATTGCCCCAATTCGCGGATTATTAAAATCGGCAGATTTTTACAAGTCATCGCTTTATGTCTGCGATTGCCTCTGAGACATTACCAGTGACAGGTTCATGAGTGTTGTGTCAATTTTTGAGAGTTTGCAATTGATTTATTTTCTTGGAGAGAGTGAATCGATGGAAATCTCATTAGGTAGATGGTAAAGGTCACAATAGAAGTGAAGATGAACGCCCTGCTGGTTCACGGCTCCCACTCTTGTTATTTTTAGACCCACTTATGGTTAAATCACTCACCACAAATCACACGGGTAGTCACGGCAACATATGGGTGTTATGAATATTAAAGTCTGAATGTTTCCAGGACTGGAGTAAGAAAAAAAAAAGTTGATGGGCTTTTTTTGATTTATCGGGCAAAAAAATACAAAAATACCACACATGATAGTCCAGTTATATTTCATACCACGTAGGTCTTTGGAAGGCCTGATCGTATTGGTAGCATTGCTGTTTATTTGCATTGGATTCTTCAAACATATCGACTCATGCATCTCCCACTTATGAGAGGAAGACGCGTGTTCCAGACGGCGGACGGTTTAAAGGCTGCAGTTCTTCATGAGTGTTGAAAAAACCTCCGACCCTGCAGGTCCACAGGGCTGAATATTTTCTCAACCTCATAAAAGCAGGAGTGCTTGGTCCAAAAAAACCCCTGGTTCTCATTCTATTCCCGTCGTCTCTCTCTCTCTCTCTCTCTCTCTCTCTCTCTCTCTCTCTCTCTCTCTCTCTCTCTCTCTCTCTCTCTCTCTCTCTCTCTCTCTCTCTCTCATCTCTCTCTCTCTCTCTCTCTCTCTCTCTCTCTCTCTCTCTCTCTCTCTCTCTCTCTCTCTCTCTTTTCTGTTTTTCCTACTCTCTCTTTTTTTCTATAGCTTTATTTGAGTTACATGGTGGGGCATGAAAGTGATCAATTATGTGCAATAGAAAAAAAGGCAGTTCCAAGTCTCTTGAATGTGCCACTGCATTGAAGTAAATTATTATTTAACTCTCAGAGTTAAAGTTTTCAAGGCAGACGACAAAAGACCCATACGGTTATAAATTCAACCTTGATTATGTTAACATTGCAAGAAAGAGAGAGTCAGGTATAGATAGAGCTAGAGAGACGAGAAGGAAGATTTGTGTGGGTTCACATCACTTATAAACGACTATGCCTTAATCACTACAGTGCATGCAGAGGCACAGGCATTTGGTTTGATGGCTCACTGATGGGATGGAATAATGACGACGTCTATGATTATGGTTAGAGGCATGCAAACAATGCTCATGGACCAAAATCACACACACACACACACACACACACACACACACACACACACACACACACACACACACACACACACACACACACACACACACACACACACACACACACACACACACACACACGCAAACACACACACACACGCAAACACACACACACACGCAAACACACACACACACGCAAACACACACACACACGCGCAAACGCACACACACAGCCAAGCAACCCGTTGTCCATTACCTTTTCGCCTTTCGACTTCTCGCTTAGCGTTTCGCTCCCAAGGGCTTGATTTAGATGAAATGTCACTCTTAATGGAAAATATGATGGAGGCTAAGGAAAAGCTGCAAAGAATGCTTGTGTGTGTTGCAAGGAGCAGGGGGGAGTCCTGCAAGCGACTGTATCAGTACCAATGGTTGTTTTCCCCCCTACTTTTGATTGCACTCTTACGAAATTCAGTGGCTGCCTAAATGATCTCAGTGTTGCGGCAAATGAAGCGCTGCCCCCGGGGCTAGTAGGCGGGCTCACACGCCACGGCTCTTTATGGATGTGAAACACCAGCAGCGGTCACAGCACCCTGTCCCGCCTGGACCCCTCAGCGACGGCCCAGAAGGGTGGGGCTGGTGGGGTTGTGGCGGTGCAGCGGATATCAACCCCTGGTCGCTTTTTTTCCCCATTCCCCCCAGTCCCCCCCCCTGTTTTGGATTGGATGAATCACCTGATCATCGTTTTGGTCTTGCACTCTTTTTTTTTTACATGGGTTACTCATTTATTAAACGTGTCGGTAATCAGACTCAAACCTGCTCTGCCAGCAGAGATAGTGATTGGTCCATGGGCTTTGATGTCCTAATGCTGCTGCTGCTGCAACAACGGCTGCTTCTGTTGTCAGGCTTGTGTAAAGGATCATGACATGCTACAGGCTAGTCTTCAGATTCCACTAGACTGTATAGTCTTAGCTTCGCACGCTGCCGTAATCCTTCACTATGGCATCTCTCGCGCGGCCGCCAGTGTATTTTTGTATTTTCCATGGCAATTACTAACCCCACAGATCTAGAATTCCCTTTTGGCTGTATAGTAATTAATTTATCCGTATTGATCTTGGTACCCCTCCAGCCTTCGAGCCAGCTCATGTGAAAGCTGCACTGTTGATTGAATGCATAGTCTGTCTTCAGAAGCTATCGCAAATCAGCCCCTGCAGGGGGATGGCTGGGTGCCGGCCAGATTATGGTCTTTCATGCTGCAGTGGTAATGATTCATCACATTGTACCGGATACAAGCGACTGTAATAGCCAGTTTGCTGCCAGCTGACTGGCCCACGCCCTCCTCTGCATTCACGAAGACTCGTCACGACAGGGAGCCAGTGGACAGAAGGAGTACTTTCAGGCCTTCCATTTCCGGCTCAGAATGATTGTTCATGTTTGCTTTAGAAAGGATCTTGGCACACCGCTGGCATACTCAGATCCAAACGCTCATAATATGCTTTTTCCTGTCAACATACAAACACAATCTGACCTTTCTCCAGATCAGGGCAGATTAAGAAAGAGAGAAATAAACAAATATTCACTCAGACCTTTTAGTATCTCAGTTCTTGGCAGGATCATCTAGTTTTCTTTTACTCCTACACATTTCCTATCTCTATTGACCCCTGGACCAGGAATGTTGATTTTTCTGCCAGCCCCCCGGGAGTCAAGTGTAACGCCTGTGATGGGAGAGTGCATGAAGGTTCACAATGTTTCTGGCATTGCCCTACAGCCATGTTCAGTATATACCTACACCAATAACAGACCAGTAAAATAGCATCATTTACTTTGATCAATATGTTTCCGACTGCTTTTTTTATCGAGGAAGGGTTCAAAAGCGTTTGCGCCAGTCAAATTTTAGTGGCCTTGTATTTCTTTGATGTTTCCTCCACGCTTAAGCCAAGGTTGCATCTCAGAGAAATAAAAGAGCTGGTTAGCCAAAGGAAACCAGACTTAGTTCGGGAAAAAATTATTAGGAAGACAGCACAGCGGGCGGTGGAAATCTTGTTTCAATAAAAGCCAGGAAATATAGATAGGAGAGAAAGAATGGAAAAAAAGAAAAAACGATAATGATAGCACACCTTACGCCGGTCTTTGCGACTAATATGACTTAGAAGTTTTGATCTCTGCGTTGTCATGGAAACAGCTTTTGGAGGGACTGGTTCGGGGATGGGGGGGAACGGGTTTCTTTCTGCGTTTTTTTTTTTCCATTTGTTTGACAGTGCCCAAGGATAGAGATGTCATACTGGGCGCTGATGCACATCAACATCCCTGAGAGCTGTCACTGCCTTACCCTTATTGTTGCATCCATAGAGGATTGGGTTGCTCTGTCCTGCACTGTCGAGGATGCAGACCTAACCACAGGACCACAGAACATATAATACAGCAAATGGATAACAAACCTCATTACTATTAGATCAGGCCTAGCCAGGGGTGTTTGTAGGTTTTATAAACATCCGGGGCTTAGCCCAGAGAGAAAAACAAAAATGTGCGCTTTGATCGCGACAATTTTTTTGTATGCTTTATTGTGCGTGCAAATTCTTTCATAATGCTTTACCTAAATAAAAAAATTACCAGTTTATTATAGGTTTAAATAGCTACCTGACTGCTGTGCTGCTTATCCCAAAACATCCAAAGTTCCATTCAAGTTATTTCAGAGTAAAATGAATACAAAAAAATATATATATCCTATATATATGGATCAGACTGGGGATAGGATAGGTTAATTCACTTGAGGTGATAAAACAGTCTGGTTATGTTTTTCAACTGTTTATTCTCTGGCCAGAAGGACCATCTAGAAGGACTAGGCTCCTTATGAATATTGATTTTTCTTTTTACCTAAAAATTATATTCTGGGCTAATTAAATAATGTCCAGGGCTTTAGCCCCGAATAAAACAGCCTAGTGACGCCACTGGGCCTAGCTAGTAGGAGGGTCCGGAGGGGGGTTTGTATTGTAATTCCTGCTGCCAACAGTCTGCATGGATGGCACAAGACACCAACGGCTTTCTCTGTGTATTTTATGATCGGCGAGCAAGATCCAAGTTCTCCTGGTCCCGGTCCTGGCATCCTCACACGAGATTTTCAGCCTCATTTCCTGAAGGCACCAAAAAAAGAAGGATTCCTGCACGTTTTTTGACGCATCTGCTGTGTTCCGTGCGAGGATGTGGATTTTTCTAATTAGAAAATTGCTACGCTGCCTCCCTTCTCCCGCAACATTGGGGAGGTGTGATCACAGCCTGTCACTCCGGCTCAACACAAACATGTTTATTTTTTGCTCCCCGGTTCATTTAATGGCCTTGTCAAAGCTGATGAAAATTGGACAGTGCGAAGGCAGCCGATAAGCCCCTTTGTTATTAGGTAGGCCGGAGAGACTTGTTTGTCAGTTTCGGTTTGTCCTGTGATGGTGCATAAATTCCTGCACGGCCCCCATCACTACGAACAGCCGTAATCACAGGAGAAAGAGGAGATGCAGTGCAAATGTGGATTCACACCCTGAAGATGGAATGACATTTGATTAAGGCTGGGCTGAACCCTGTCGCTAACATTCCTCGTGACTAAGGAGCTAGCGACCATTTGAATCCCAACGCCTTGGGATGTGTCCCAGTAGAAGTGTAATTGTTTGGATGGACTGAAAGTGGCTATATGTATTCCTTAACTATTGTATTCGTGAGATGAGCGACGGGGAGGCGATAGTGCAGCGTTTCATACAGGCGATACACCCGTAATTAGATTTAGTTTGGACATGTTTCACAACGTGAAATTAATAATTATCAGATCTCCCATCACAATATAATTTGACAACAAAAATGCAGACGTGTTCCTGTAGTATTGTTAAATTAGATCATAGTGGGTTGGATTGGTACAGGGCTGAATGGTGGAGATAATAGGATTTCATGGCTCCCATAATGCAGTTTGCTTCTATTTGTGCAACATAGCTCGGGTTTATTGGAAAGCTCTTCTTACTGGGGTTATGCAAGAGGAACACCGAGCCATGCAGACACAGCCATCTGCTCCACACATGGGCTTATTATAGGTCTTAATTTGCGCACCGTTTTTTTTGGGGTTATTGTTTTTGTTGGTTCAATTCAATTCTCATCACGTGAAGATGCAAATATGGGTGAAAAGTGCCCGATGAAACGGTAGAGAAGACAAAGAACAATCAAAGAAACTGAGGAGATCACGTGTGTGATATCTGCTGTTGCAGTGACATTCACAAAATAAAGGAAATCCGTCTTTCCCTCAAAGGGGGTGAGGCCGTCGCGGTGTCGCACGGCCTCACCCCCACGCCTCGCGTCAACCGCCCCATCCCCTCACTGCCACTTCTCCCTCGGCGTGTCATTACTCAAGTATTTTGGTGGTGGCCCCCCACGAAAAAAAAAACATTCCCTAAGTGCTACGCCGGAGCCTCTCCGTGCCCTTGACCGGAGGAGCCCGGTGAGTGGATTCAGTTTTTTTCCCTCCCCGCCCCGCCCTGGGTCCCTTCTCACAGATCTAAGTGCTGCGCCTGACCTTCTCTAAGTCTTTGCTGCGGAGTTAAGCTCATCACCCAGCCTTTGTACTGCAGTCGTCCCATTGTTCACTTCCCGCCGTGTCCCTTTGAACCGTGACCAGCTAGCCCGCCTGTAACCGCCTGGGCCCGTATGTACCGCTGCGGAGTACCCCCGTTTTGCTAATCCCACCCCAAAATACACTACCTAGTTTTCCTTCTGGAATCAGTTTGGTCATAGTGTGTTTAAAAAACACACAAGAGAAAAGTGGTGGTCAGTGAAACAGATATTGGATCCTCTCCAATCGTGCTCTACAATTATGGAACGAACATTTTTGTCAAAGATACATTTCTACGTGTACATTTTGACGCAGCTTTTCATTTCTGCCTGCCGCCGACGGCCCCCATATATATACGATCCACGTTGCGAGGTTCATGGTCTTAGCTTGACGAAGGCTGCCTGACAGGGGGGGGGGGACTTTCCCGCTGATCCGCCTGCGGAGCTGAACGCAGCCCGTCCAGCAGCACGGCTTTGTGGCCTCGACACCAGGACTGACAGAATCGCCGCCTGGATCCCTGTGACGCACGGCGATAGAGGGAACCGAGAAACCTGTGCTTTCACTTGTCAAGACTCCCTCTGAACGGCTCGCTGTACGACGCCGGGAGGAAGGGGTGGGAGGGTGGGAGGGTGGGAGGGTGAGGGTGGGATGGGGGGGGGAGGCGGGCGGTGGCGATGTGTCATGTCTGCTTAGAGACGTGTCTTCCTTCCACTAAGTGGCTGGCGCACCTTATCCTCGTGGACCGAGATCAAAGGGCAACGCTCCCTGGCCCCAGCTTGAGACCGCCGGGGGTCCGCTGCGCGGCGACGGGAGCGCTGCGGTGCCGTGCCGCCTGAGCAATCGT
>OLKM01000243.1:88970-131470 GCA_900291075.1 Melanogrammus aeglefinus
GAGGATTAGGACACATTTGCCCCCAGTGAATCCTTTTGACGCGTACATGACCAGCTACTGAGTGGGTCCTGTGCCTATGCAAATTAGTTGAATTAGCGCATCAGAGACCGGGTTTAGTGCCCGGAATCTGAAGCTGCTCGCCCGGAGAGTCTGGACCGTTTTTTTCTCCCCAGATGTTCCTCGCGGGGGTGCTCGGGCCCGCTGGGTGGCTCTCTGACGGCCGCCGTTTGGAAGTCGCCGTCTCAGGAGGAATTTAAATTGCCCCCTCAATCTGTTTGTTACGAAAAAAATAAAGAAAGATCTCGCTGCGTAGAGGGTGTGCGTGTGGGTGGTGTTGGGGTGTGTGTGTGTGTGTGCGCGTGTGTGTGTGTGGGTCGGCGTATGCATCCAATTTCTTCTCTCTTTGTCTTTTCTTCTTTCTCCGTTGGAAACTATTGTTTGGGGGGGGGGGGGGGGTAGCCTAAATTGTGTACAATCGCAAAGTGGTCCTCAACCAATGTCAACCTGCTATCTATCATCACAGCAAAAATATAGATCTATATCTATATCTATATAGATATAGATATATAGATGTATAGCAGAAATGAGCACGGGTGCCGTTGATTTGTTGAGTAGAGGGAAACATTCATTGTGACATTTGGATGTTGGTAATGCCCCCCCCCCCCGTAGCACCCCGTTACCTCTGATTTGTAGTGTGTGCAGAGCAACAAGGCGAGCTGCACAACTACTTATCTTACTTTACTTAAATAGCACTCAGCTGCAGACCCAAGACGAGAGAGAGAGGGGGGAGGAGGGGGAGGCGGGGAGCGAGAGACAAAGAAAGTGAACGGGGGGGGGGACGGGGGGACGCGAGGAGATGATGATGATGATGATGAGGATGAGGCGCCGAAGGTGTGGAGCAACACAGGAGTAGAAGCGGGGCGTAATGAAAGAGTGATCCCTGATGAGCTGGCAGACCACAGGCCACGTGAACCCCCCCACCCCCAACCCCCCCCCCACCCCCCCCCCCCCTCTCCCGCAGGGTCTCTCTCAAGTGCTGCGACTCCACGCCTGTCCGTCAGTCTCTGGGGATAAGCCGGTCAAAGGCCTATCATCAGCGAGCGGGCGCCCGGGCTGAATGACACGCTGGGAGGGCGGCAGGCTAAAGCGCCGTGCGTCACTTAGTACCTCTTCAGCAGCACCCGTCGCAGAGCGCACAGCGCATGCCGTCCTTTCCATATCGAAACCCTCGTGCGCCACTCTCCTTCCTGCCACCAGCGTTGCTTAACGTCCACCCCCCCCCCCCCCCCATCACCCACCTCCCCACAAGGGCCCTGTCATGAGGAAATGTTAATGCGTCGTGTCATTGTGTGCCTCTCCACTCTTGTCACTTTAGTGCAATAATTAATCAAAATAAACATACAGCACTCCGCAATATGGCTTTTATATTCCGTTCTTATCAGACAACTCATTAGCCAGTAATGAGCCAGGTCTCCGGCTCCTCTCGTTGGGGTGAGGAAGGGGGGAGGAGGGGGAGGAGGAGGAGGAGGAGGAGGGGAGGGGTGGGGGGAGGGGGGGGGGGACTGAGTTTGGTGCATGGGGGAAAAGTGTGTTGTGTATGTGTTCGCGGCGGAGCGTGGATGCGCTCGTGCGCGCACTCGTACACACACTCCAGCCGATACTCCTGGAGTCCCACACCAATTACGGCGGCACATCTCCCCGGGAAGGAGCCCACTTACCCGGCGCTCACTTTATGAATAATTGATTGTTTGTTCCGCTGTTGTGTTAGTAAATACATGTGCGCTGTGATTAATTGTTTTGACGACATATTCATTTGTTCAATTTGATTAGATGCTTAATATATTATTTATTTGCGAGGAAAACCGCGGTTATGAGGGCCAAGTTTGCATTTTCATAAACACCCAGCCGCACCACACCTGACTCCACATTTTACCCTAATTTTTTGGGTCTTTTTTTTTTTGCCGATGTGCAAGTTTGAGGAGAAGTCAAAGAACTTTATATGAAAGTCATGCAGTCATACAGTCATTCATAGCTCAAGTTTAGTCTCCTTTCCAGCCAAACAGAGTGCTGTTTTGGCATGTCTTTGTACGTGATTAAAAGGCTTCCCTTCATACAATGGAATTCTATAAACGCCTCCCTTTGGGTTCACACATTTGGCATTGAAGTCCTTTTTTTCTTTTCAATTAGTTGCATTGAGCTTGAAATATAACAAGCCAGTCATTTACATGTAGGCAGTCATTTTGTCCGACGTCATTCCTAATCTCAGCCCCACCTCATAATAATTCAACCAGGTCTCGTTTTAAGTGAGCTATTGTCTAGTTGCCTCGTTTCTTTAACGTGTTGAAATTGTCATGCGTGGGGCACGATGTAATTCCTAGAAAGGCTAAGGGTTAGACGAAAATAGATTCATACTGTATATGTGTGCTATATTTGACTGTGCTTTTGCGTTTATGAGCACATGCATATCTGTGCAAAGAGAGACAGCGGGTTGCATGGAAACGCCTGGCACAAATGTTTATAAGGAAGAGCAAAAGGGATGCCCTGACTCCGCCCACACCTCCAACTGGGTGGCAGCCATGTTTCAGAGAGCTTTCCTCTTACATCGAGGAAGGACGTGAGTGGCTGTGACCTTTTCTTGTAGACGGTAATGAGACGGTGTATGCAACAACCTGCTTCCTTGGGGAATCCTTATTTCCTCCACTTCCAAACACCAGAGAACCGTGTAAGATGTCTGGTCCAAATCCATACCTATCTTCCAAGTGGTTGTTTTATTTTTTTTTTGGAAAATTACTGTATGAGCACGAATGCGTCAACCGTAATTGATATAATGAAGCAGAGTACAGTATGGTACAGCTTTATATTGCTAACAAGACAGGAGACATTGTCGCTTTTAGACAAAGTTCTGTAGACCCTTATGCCTGTACATTTTCGGGTTGATATGTGTTATCTTCCTTCCATATGTTCATCTCCTTTAGTACAGTTCAGAACCCTTTAGCTTTAAACTTCTGTTGTTTTGAGTGCTCCATCTACCTACGCCCCTTTCATTGGCTGAGCTCAGACCCAGGTTTAAATTACAGTTCATGTTGGCCATTTTGTCATCTCTGCATGGGCTCGAGTTTGGTTTATTCTGGGGGTTTTTTGCTCCTGTAAGCTTTGTAGAAGCTCTGCTTTTACAAGTTAATTTGAGTTGCTTATTTACATTAAATAGGTGCATGTATTATTTGTTCAGTTTAAATTTCATACGACAAGATGTGTTACAACAACGCTCACAAAATGTGTGATAAAGCAAAAAAAAGCGACCTGTCCATCTGTCAGGGACAGATGGAATAATTATTTAAGTATAACAGCAATTTATAAGGAAAGATGGTACTGTATTAATCCAAGACAGGATATTCCTGATTATTCTCACGGTTTATATTGTAATTAACATTATGCGAAGAGGAAATGGCTTGATGCCTTGAACACAAAATAAAATGAACAAAACATATGGTCTGTGTACGTGTCTGTCCCCCGTATGACTAAGTCAAGATTTAGGTGTCCGAGTTGTGAAGGAAATCTCCGACTTTTCAGCCCTTCTTTTCGCAAAATCCCCAGGCTCACTTTTACGTGTAAGCGATTTTCTGTTGTTGTGTTCGATGCATTTTTCTATGCCTGTCAATCAAAACGGAGTGTGTGTGTGTGTGTGTGTGTGTGTGTGTGTGTGTGTGTGTGTGTGTGTGTGTGTGTGTGTGTGTGTGGTGTGTGTGTGTGTGTGTGTGTGTGTGTGTGTGTGTGTGTGTGTGTGTGTGTGAGCCAGCATGTGTTGCTCTGCTCCTGGAGAGCGGTAGCAGACCAACTGAAGATGGAAGGAGAATGAATAGAGCTCTGCCATATGCCAGATATGGGACTGCTTGCCAATTTACAGGGGGATACTGGCAAGTAGTAGGCTGAATTCCTGACAGAGGGAGATGAATAATTAAATAAGCGTATAGCAAAGTTCTGTGGGGGTGAGCCGGCATTCCTTTATACACACAGAGAGAGGATCTAAACCGCCATGCTGTCAACATGGTGGAAAATACCTTTGTAGATATTGATGTGCTTTGCGTTTGCTAAACAAGTAAGAGCGTTTGCAGTGATTTTTCTTTAAGCATTCATTACAAGACCGCTCTGTTAAAGAAAGAAACATGTATATGTATTTACTCGAACAATGTCTTGTGAACTAGCACTATCTATAATATTTGGAGAGTCATGCATATTCAACAACCTAATAGAAACACGTAGCAAACTCATGTAAACAAACTCTTGACTTTGAAGTGAGATCAGTTACCACGTTATAGTTTTGCATACATTTGACTATAAAACTTCAAAGGAACAACAGTATTACTTACAAAAAGAATAGCAAAGAAAAATATTAAGGGCTGTAAACTGCTTGCAGAAGTTCTCCAAACCCCCTTTAATTCAATACAACAAATTCAATACACATTTGAATCGAAACCAATCCAGTCACAGTGCTAATTTATGCGTCGGTCGACAGACATAGTTTGTATGTGCTTCACATGTTGGCCAGAGTTCCCAGAGGATAACTAATAGTCCAGAGTGGGCTGTGACTTCAACAGCATATGAAGGGGTTGTGCAGTGTGGTGGTGGTGGTGGTGGTGGTGACGTAGATGTGTTGCCGCAGTCAGGCGTTGTTGTTTGTTGTCTTCTTCAAAGAACACAACCTTCAAACCCCATGGTAAATGTCTGTGCACACTAGTGATGTGCATATCAACGCCGTCAATCTCCCCAGGTCTCCCCGGGAATGAGCGTGAGGTCACATATGAATCAACATGAATACGGTAAAGGGGAAGTCGAGCGGCGTTGGCCCGGGGGGCAGGGAGGTTGGGCCCTGGGGTGTGTGGGGGGGGGGCGAACGGGAGCCCTGTTTAACCGCTGTTGTCTCCGTAAAAGACGGCGGGCGTGGCGAATGTTTTGAGCGGTAGAGCGACCGCAGTAACTTTTTAGTGAACTCGCGTCGCTGTCTTGCTACTTCCTGCCTCAAACTAAGTTTCTTTACTGCTGTTTAATCGTTTCTTTGATGTCGTTTCTTTGACTTTTATTTTCTCTCCTGGAGTGTCCTTGGTCTCTGCTCGCAGCTGTGTGTGTGTGTGTGTGTGTGTGTGTGTGTGTGTGTGTGTGTGTGTGTGTGTGTGTGTGTGTGTGTGTGTGTGTGTGTGTGTGTGTGTGTGTGTGTGTGTGTGTGTGTGTGTGTGTGTGTGTGTGTGTGTGTGTGTGTGTGTGTGTGTGTGTGTGTGTGTGTGTGTGTGTGTGTGTGTGTTGTGTGTGTGTGTGTGTGTGTGTGTGTGTGTGTGTGTGTGTGTGTGTGTTCGTGTGTGTGTGTGTGTGTGTGATTAGGATGATTAGGGTTGATTAGGGTGAAAGGCCGCTATTGTTACAATAACATTTTCTTTTATCAAAAAATATGTTCTCATGATGCCATGTTTCTTTTCTCCCTCTCTCTCTGGCTATCTCTATAATACAGGGACCACCCTTTCCAGTGAGCGTGGTGAGTACCGCAGTCGCATGCTTTTTCTCCTCCTCCTCCTCCTCCTCCTCCTTCTCCTCCCTCTTCATCTTCCTCTTCTTAAATGACAGCCCGCGTGGTCGAGGCGCTTGGGTTGTCTGTGGCTCTCCGTGTCGATTCTGCCACAAACGCTTCAAGGATGTCTCAGTCGCAAGTGTTTTTCGCATCGCTGAGATGAAATGGCTCCTTTCTATCAAGCACTTTACAAAACTACACAAAGAGAACATCAAGTTAGAGCCATTATGGCATCAGTTGGCCTGGCTGGCCGGCTTGCAATGGAAGGCTGCTTGTATGGGTTCGTCCTTGCCCTGCTAGTTTTCGTCTGACTTTCATATCCTCAATAAGTCAAAGAGGACATTAAACCTCTCATTGCCGAGCTGTAGGAGTTTGGAGTCGTGTTTTTGTTTGTTGTTGTTTTAAAGAGGCTGCAAACCATCTGTGCTGTAGAAATCCTCCTTTAATCCTCTGTTTGTAACTCAGGCTTCCCTACGTACTTCTGTTAGGATGGGTCAGAAGAATGAGCTCGGGTGATTCAGCAACACAAACAGTTGGACTGGAATCAGCCGCCTGCATCTCTCTTTACTATAGTTTGTTTGGGCTGCGGGGGCTCCCTTAATCTTTATTGTATCTCCTTTCACTCTCTACGCACACAAACACACATACGCACACACATACAAACATTTTTGCGCTGTGACACCCAATCCACATGCTACCCAATCATCAGCTCCCGTGTCTGTCCTTGCTGCTGTCGAGAGAGGGAGAGAGGGAGGGAGGGAGTAGGAGGGGGGGAGAGAGAGGAGAGGGAGGGGGAGAGAGGGAGGTTGGAAGGGAAGGAGAGAGAGAGAGAGGGAGAGAGAGGGAGAGGGAGAGGAGAGAGAGAGAGAGAGAGAGAGAGAGAGAGAGAGAGAGGAGAGAGAGAGAGAGAGAGAGAGAGAGAGAGAGAGAGAGAGAGAGAGAGAGAGAGAGAGAGAGAGAGAGAGAGAGAGAGAGAGAGAGAGAGAGAGAGAGAGAGAGAGAGAGAGAGAGAGAGAGGAGAGAGAGAGAGAGAGAGAGAGAGAGAGAGAGAGAAGAGAGAGAGAGAGAGAGAGAGAGAGAGAGAGAGAGAGAGAGAGAGAGAGAGAGGGAGGGAGAGAGGGAGGGAGAGAGAGAGAGAGAGTCAGAGTCAGAGTCAAAAGCAGGTATGGCGGTGGGCATGTTGGAGGAGAGACTTGAGGTCCATCCATCTCTGGGGAGACAGTAATGCAAAGTACAGAGAAATCTTGTGATACACTTTTCAGTGCCAGCACTTTCTATACTGTTCCCCCCTGCCCCCCCCCCCAGCCTCCTCCACCTGCCACAGTAAGGAACAGATAGCAAATGAATAAGAAGTCACCTTCTGCATTTCTCTTCCCTAAGTCATCTCGGTTTTATTTTGTATCCTGTCTTTATTAACTGCCCTCCCCCTGTGTGTGTGTGTGTGTGTGTGTGTGTGTGTGCGCGTCGTCGTGTGTGCGTGCGTGCGTGCGTGCGTGCGTGCGTGCGTGCGTGCGTGCGTGTGTGTGTGTGTGTGTGTGTGTGTGTGTGTGGTATCTCTGCTGCCCCACCTCTCAGGAAATAGCAGGGGGGAAACCAGTGTTAGCTGTGTAATGTGATGATAGGGAGGCGGAGGATATGAATCCAGGTAATGAAAAGATTGGACGGCAGATGTGAGAGGGCAAGGTCCCGCTGCCCTTGGACTCTATTGTGCAAGCGGTGTTTGCACATGTGCCAGCTAACGCTGCACTGACACACACACACACACACACACACACAAACACACACACACACACACACACACACACACACACACACACACACACACACACACACACACACACACACACACACACACACACACACACACACACACACACACACACACACACACACACACACACACACACACATACACACCCCTTGGCCAAACTTCCTTTCTCTGGATCCTAACGACCATCATGCAGTTCTGGCCGGTAATAGGCTTTATTCTGAGAAATGTGTGTTTGGTGTGTTTGTGTGTGTGTGTGTAAGGGTCACTCGCTCCAGACTTAATTGGCTCCGGGCTGTGTGAGGCTGGAGTCCTAGGCCTTTCTAAGGAAAACTCAAATGCTATTATTCGGATTATCCAGGAGTCATTTCCGGATTGATTGTTTATTGTTTTTGTGCCAGCCGAGAAAATGCTCTAGCCAAGTTGTCATCAACACGAACGGAAGAGAAACCAAAAAGATAATTGGTGCAGCGCTGTAAACCCCCGTCTCACGTGGGGCTCATTACGGCTCTCTGTCCGAAGGCCCTCTCGCCCGGTTATACGGTATTAGTGCTCCGTGACGCATGTTTGTGTTGGGTGAGAGACAACGTGAAATAATGTCGCTCATCTGATCTCAAACATGGACATCTTATTAAACACACTTACCGTCTACTCACAAGTGCGGGAGGGAAAATGAAAACACTTTTGATGTGGTGGATTTCTTTGAGATTAGAAATGATGGAATGTTTATTTTCTACTTAAAGCATTCTGGGGTTTCTGGTGCTTCAGCTGTAATTCAGTTACCATCGGCTGAGTTGAATAACCGCAAGACTTCCACTGCCGGTTGCTCAACCGATGTAGACAGCTTTTTCAGTTTTTTTTATTTTTTTCTCTCTCTCTCCTCCCTCCTGCTATCTCTCCCCAACCTCCTCCCTTCCCCAATCCCTCTCCTCCCCCCTCCTCTGTAATCCTACTCCGGTTTTGAGGAGTGGTTTGGGCTGGAGGAGCAGCAAATGGGCTGTGAAATGTCTCCAATGCTAGTGCAACAACAAAAGCTAATGTTTGCAAAGTATCGTGGACGAAGACAGGGAGGAAAAATGGAAAAATGGAAAAAAAAGACCAAAAAAACGAACCACGTCCCTATAGTTTCCCTATGATGTGTCGAGGAAACCATTTTCCGAAAGCGAAATTGTAGGAAAAGCTTTTCTTTCGTTTCTTTTTTTACCTCCCGACCGTGGTAAAAGTTGGTGTAATTGCCTGCTGGAATGGGGGCCCGACAGCAGGCGGGAATCTCTTGGCCATTGCTATCCTGTGGTGGGAGACCTCTGGAAGCTGCTGCTTGGCACAGCTGTGGGTTCACAGCTACACCCTCCCTCCCCTGCCCCCCCCCCCCCCCTCTCTCCTCCCCTAAGCCTGAAGCGCTGAGGCAGAGTGCTTAGCATGGGGAAATTCAAAGCTGCATAATATTGACAAGAGCGTAGTGAATGTTGCCATGATAGCGGTTAGCTTGATTAACCTGAACGGAGGAGAGGAATAGCTCTCTTCCTCTGTACTTCTGTGGAGAGGTAGATGTATTATTACACGGAGCGTCGGCGGTCCTCTGCTTTGCGTCATGTGTTTTCCAGCATGGTGCAGACATGATGGCCCTCAGCCTCCCTCTTTCCTCTCCATGCCAATTAAAGCTGTTTTTCTTCTGCCGATGCTGGGCTAACAGAGACAGCCACAAAGAGCCCTTGAAGTAGACTCAAACAGGATCCATGAGAGGGAGATAGAGAGAGAGGGGGAGATAGTGGGAGTGGGAGAAAGAGAAAGAGGGAGAGCGAACATGATGGCCATCTCTTTTAACATCGCCTAGTGATTTTTTTTACTACTAATCCCGCACTACAGTATATTCTAACTTTTACTCTGAAACAGTCTTGCCTTGAGTGCCAAAGTTTTCACACAGGTGGTTTCTGTGCAGGAACTACCTTCGAGGCAGGCACAACAGTTTCTCTGCGTATTGACTGGGAGGTGCAGCTCGATACTCATGTTTCCACTTTTAACGCCGCAACCTTAAATTCACCTCGGTTACACAATCATGCATAAATCATATCTTTTGATCAAATTAACATGGAACCGTGATGGACAACATGAAAGTGGTGTTTCCGAAATACATATTAATCAGTCGCCCCCCAAAAAAAGGTATTGTTTCTTTGTATTCCCAAAGCCCTGTGATAAGCCCTGCTTCTGTGCGCAAGAAACCCCTTTAGAAACTCTGTCACCCCTCTGGATCAGGACTCAATTTAAGGTATACTAGGAAGCTGTCAGGCAGGGGGGGTAATACCTCTTAAGGCTGACGTTTGGCATCCAGCATGTAAAGAGACTGAAGTCCTGAAGAGAAAAGCCTGGCCATTTCTCCTGGCCTGTCAATCAAACCGGACGCCATGGTACCGCCTCCTCATCCTATAACAAACTCAGCAAATGTCTATGTGTGTATAGGTGCCCAAGCCTTCGTGAGCAAATGTGTGCATCGATAAGCCACTGTGTGTGTGCGTGTGTGTGTGTGTGTGTGTGTGTGTGTTTGGGTGCGCATGTGTGTGTGTGTGTGTGTGTGTGTGTGTGTGTGTGTGTGTGTGTGTGTGTGTGTGTGTGTGTGTGTGTGTGTGTGTGTGTGTGTGTGTGTGATCCACGTGTACACCCTAGCCACTTAATGTTATTAGCGGTCATTTGTCACCTGGAAGACAACTGCTGGAGTGGACTTCTAACTGTGCATGTCTGTCTCGGCTGACAGGTCCTGCTGAGCTCCACGCTTTTCCTCGCGTGCAATCCAACATGGCCACTTACTTCCCCATTGAAATCTCACATTAAACTCAGCAACAGCCAGCCCTTTTGTTTCCAATACCTGCAGTTAAAGCTATTAGCAGTTTTCTTCTTGTTTTCTAATTACACATTTGATAAATGAAGACTGAGCGCTATTCATCCTCAATTCAAGTGCTTTAAGCCTCATGGATTATTGCTTACAGCGAAGACGCTGCTTATGATTGAGTTGACAGCATTGTATCTTCCTTATCTTGATATATATATGTCAAGATAATGCTGGCCATAAGAATCATGTAATGGCATATTCATATTTAACAAATAAATAGTGGGACAAAGGTGAATATGCTTTCAATGACCACCCTTTAGATTTTTTTTCCTCCCATAATAGGATGCTGACCGGACACAAGGGTCGTTGGAAAGGCCATGGTTTCAGAGGAGCCTTGGGGTATGATGGTCTAAAAAGAGGCAGCGTCTTACCTTGTCTTTATCGCCCCCTGCAGGCTGACATCCCAGGCTGCTTCAAAGCAGAGAGGGAACAATTGATCCATGTAACGCGTAACCTAATTACTTCGACCCTAAGTCCACACATTAATGTTGTTTAACTTTCCACTCTTCGTTTCTGCTCTCTCTCTCTCTCTCTGTCGCTCTCTCTCTCACACACTCTCTCTCACACTCTCTCTCGCTTAACTGGCTCTCACGCTCTGCCTTTCTCCTCCTCCTCCTCGCCAGAGGAACATTATTCCTTCCCTGGCACTCGCTGTATGTAGCACACGCTGGGCCTCGTGGGGCCATGTTCTGCTAAAGACATACAACGGTTATACAATTATGGCTCGTGTCCGCTTCAAAGTAACAGCGTCGAGTACAACTCATTGGTGCATATGTTACACAGTGGTGCCCGGTATACCGATACTAGAAAGGTATCATGATCCCCACGCAAAAACCGTTATGATAAGCTAATTCTTTAGCAGCAATACTTTTATAAAAAAAAGAATACTTTAATTAAAAAAAAGGGAAAATATGAAAGAAAAAAAGACTTTGAACGAAAGGTCTTGCACATACACAAGCAGTATCACCTCTCAGTCATACTCCTTGCACACGGAGCTAGTCAGTTGGCGTGCCCCTCAGCTCGCACTCAGCCACTGAGGGAGTGAGAGGCCCTGTCCACAAGTAAATATTAAAACGCACATTCGCCATGAAAATGATCTCCGTCCACATTCCCATTTTCATATCGATTTCGGAATGGTTTGCATCCACGTTGCTCACTGAAATGATTTTGATGAACAGTTGTTGACATGGTGACGCGACTCCCGCCACGCCTCTCTGTTTAGATTACAGGCGCGCGATCAGCTGATAGTTGCAGTTGATCAGCTGGCTAATCATTTTCACTGGCAAGTGAAAATATGGTTAAAACCGAAAGTACATAGGTAAATTAATTTGTTTTTGAAACGCCGCTCCAAGTAGGCCTACGGTTTGAACTGGTGTCTTTGCGTTTTTTCCCCATCGCCTAAGCACAGCAAGTGCAGCGCTCGCCTTCGGCGTTGCACTAACGAATATGTTTGAGGCAATATGTCGAGCTCATTTTTTGATGAGCGTCTCGGTCTCGAGCGCAAGCTTGGGGCAGTGTCATGGGAGTGTCATGGCAACCAAACGTCATCGTTCATGAAAGCCTCCGTCTTCTATTTCTGAGCCGATTAGATTTCTAATCGGAATAGATGTATTCCGATTAGAAATCAAATCGGATCTGAAGTGTCAATAGCCACGTTTACATGGACACCTCTGAGCCGTTGTATACAATAACCCGATATTTCACTTCCCCCTCTTTTTTCTCCACAAGCCATGGACTGTAGGCAAGCGCTTCCGAACCTGTCGCCATCTCGTTGCCTTGCCCTGTCCACATTAACCCGGGTAAATCTACAAATGCATGAATATTGATCCGTTTAGCCCTTCCGTCCACACTAAAATGGCGAATTTCGACACTGAAAACGATTCTTTTCAAAAACGATTGCTGAGGTGGATAAATGTACATTCACTCCAATACAAGTGGAGAACAGGAATGTGTCTCAGCAAAAAAAATCTGGATATCAATCAAAGGCTCATAATAATTATTAAGGGCTGGGTATTGTGACCAATAATCCAAATTGATTTATTTAGATTCAATCTGCTCTTAAATAATGAAAGTGGCTCAACAACAGGGTTTAACTGCAAACTTGTAAATTCAACAGTTTAACTTGAGCTGAAAACAAAACTGTCTCAAATCTCACAAGTGCAATTTTGTGAAAGTGAAAGTGTACTACAAAATTCCTTCCCTGCAAATTGCATTAAGGCATGTTTATTAAAATGTAAAAATAATAATGGTACCAACATTTTTTTTTAAAAAAAAGAATCGATCTCTATGACTCGATCTTGCAAATTTTAAATGAAATCGATCCAAAATCGATTAAATCAATTTTTTTACCCAGCCCTACTCATAATTATCTTTATACCACGTACTAATAAAATATATGTTTTCTCTTTTCTAAACGCCACCTAAAGCGTTTTATTTTATTTATGTATTTTTTGCAGGAGATAATTGTTTGTAATAATTGTTAGATAATAATTGTTGATCAGATGGCAGGAGGAGTGTATTTAAAGATCACATATAGAGAATCATCGAGGGGGGGGGTGATTAACTTATACTTCCATGGTCGGGAAACAATGCGACCGTGCTCGCTCAGACCTCTCGCTAATGATGCTACAATGCTAGTTAACGAGGATGTTTCTACATCCGGCACGTGATGCACTAGGGAGTGGCTATAGGCGCCCATGATGAGGAAGCAAATCTCTCCTTGACGCTTACCAAAGTAGTAAGCATACGTCCGTATGTCTCTCACGCACAACCGCTACGTTGGTCTGGACTTATATGATATATGTAAGGGAAAATGTTGTACAGAACGCCGGTCAAAATAAGCCCAATACACCTTTTGGGGGAAGAATGGAATAGAGTACATGAAACAGGTAATTAACGTTTCCAGGGGGGGGTAATAGAAATTGTCTATAAAACGAGTCTGCCATTTTGCACTCAACTACATGCTAATATTAAGAGTGCTTAAACGTGTGATTTTTGGGGGAAATAACAGCGCAGTAAATGAAGTATTTTATTTGCACCATTTCATCTTGCACACCTTAATGCTGGAACAGCGCCATGACTGCAACGTTACACGCTGCCCTCCTTCCCCCTCATTTTTATTGCGGCCGCTGAGAGTTACGGGCACGTCGGTGTGAAGTATTCTCACCGTGCAAAGATAAATGGTTGTGGGAGTATTTCTCCTATGAGCACTCTCATTTTTTATTTCACCTTTAGCAGAAAATCTCTCTTCGCCTCCTTTGTCACGAAACTTTCCAAAATCTCTTTCCCCATCGCTGCGTTCTCGTCTCCCACACAGACGCATTCGCACTCACATAAAACACACACACACACACACACACACACACACACACACACACACACACACACACACACACACACACACACACACACACACACACACACACACACACACACACACACAGGTGTGCCATAGGGCGAGGAAACAGTAGGGTGACATGACGACAGCCGGTAACAATGTTATTTCTGTTACTGTGCAGAAGAATAGTCGTCTGTCCAGTTTTGAATGACAGCCGACGAAGCTCGTTTAAGTGGATATGTAGGTAATCTTATCACAACCACCATGGCGGAATCCAATGCAGAATCCATTGCAGAATCCAAAGCTGAACACGCACTCAGTGCATTTATTTTGAAATAAATGATTACCAGGAAATGGTGTTCTGCTGCTCTATTGCATGCCCTCCAGTTCACACGTGGGCTGTTGAGTTTGTAATTGGACGGGACAGTTCCACATCCTCCATCCATCCGTTTTTAACAAAATGGAAGGAAGAAACCACATACACACACACACACACACACACACACACACACACACACACACACACACACACACACACACACACACACACACACACACACACACACACACACATAAATGCACCTGTTCACACATCAAAAACACACATACACACTCACACTCCCTACGTAGGGAAAACTCGAGGAGTTTTGCGAGGAGTGATGGAACGAGACCAGCTGAAATGAAACATTAATCAGTGGCTGTTCTAGAAGACGGACTGCTCTGGCCTCCTCCCCACCTCCGCTCCCCTCTCCCCATTCGGTCCTTCTCCGGGGCCTCCTCCACTCCATACGAATGTTAATGTGGCTGCTATTACTCATTCATGAGCTGCCCACCACTACTGGCCCGAGCTTGGCATGGTGGGACGCATCCAGGCAGGCGTTGCAGGGCTGCTGTTGCTGCAGGTCAGTGGTTCTCAAACTTTTTCGGTCATCCCCCATTTTGGACAAGGGGGAATTTTCAAGCCCCACCTGCCCCCATCGCCCCGACACAATGCTCATGAAATATACAAAGCTTAACATTTTCAAATTTATTGAAGTAACATCAAGTTGTAGGCCTATCTTAATTCTAACTCAATAACATCAAATAACAGCAAGTTCAATGTAGAGATTTACGTGGACACTTCTGATCCGATTAGAAGTGGAAGAACCGCTCAATCAAGCCGCGCTGAACCCGGCAGCGAGGCGGTTAAAGGGCGGTTGCCACCCGGCGGTGCGTGAGAGATACGAACATACACTTACCACTTTTGTTAATGCTATACATTCAGTACATTTGGATTGCATAGATCTATAGGACAGGAATAGATCGATTCCAATTTCCAAATAGAAATCTAATAGGATCAGAAATTTCCATGTAAACGCGGTTAGTGAAATTTCCTCCCGTTTGTCGCGCCCCACCTGTCACGTCTCTATTCCCCACCGGTGGGGCGCGCCCCACACTTTGAGAACCACTGCTGCAGGTAGACTCTCTCTCTCTCTCGCTCTCGCTCTCGCACTGTCGTTCACTCTATCTAACTGTCTCTCCCTGCCCAGAAAGTCCAAGGTCCCCAAGCCTGGGACGGTGGGGTGGGGGGGGGGGGTGGGGTTATGGTTACGACGCGGCTCGGACGCCACAGCTCATAAAGAGGAGGGACCTCCGCTGTACATCACAGCGACCTCCTAAACTGTCCGCACCACCCCGTCCCCCACCCGCCACCCTCACCTCCATGGGGGGGCTGTTCACATGGAGAGCCTGTCATTGGCCCTCAGGGTGACGTACGGTGGGCCCTGGACGCTGGAGGTCGAGGCTGTCCCCTGGGGGCCGGCAGGTACGGGGCAGACTCTCATCATGCTACAACCCCAACCACTCCTCGGTCCGGAGCGGTCCGGGGCTTTAATTTATTTGATTGTTTTTAACGGCCGATTTCTCGGTGGTTATGACACAGACTGATTGAGTGTGTTGCATCGGAACATTAATTCGGCTTAAGTGCCTCTCGGCGGAGGAGACCTAAGTACCTTGATATGAGGGCAGGCATGCTGCTTTGACGTGCCGTGTGTATACATACTGTGAAGTTTTGTATTCTTGGGCGATGACATGGCATAAGGAAAATCAATATGGAGGATGTCCGCCTTGATATGTGCACACACTGACAAATACACACAGGCAGGGTGCATCTTGGAACAAGGAAAGATGTGTATTAAAAGAAAGTTGGCATATAGAGCTATATCAAGTAAATGTCACAACAGTTGTTGTGTGTGTTATCCAGTGCTGGTACGTTTTAGGAATTTGTGTATATGTGTGTGTGTGTGTGTGTGTGTGTGTGTGTGTGTGTGTGTGTGTGTGTGTGTGTGTGTGTGTGTGTGTGTGTGTGTGTGTGCGTGTGTGTGTGTGTGTGTGTGTGTGTGTGTGTGTGTGTGCACCCGTCCGGCTTGCACGAGGTGGAGTTTCAGTAGGTGTCACTTAGGAGCGGAGTCGCTAATGGTTCTGGATTTCCACTCGACAGTCACGTGATTCCTGTCTCCTGGGTTACCGTCTCCCTAGCCTGTGATCCACAGCTCAACTCTTGCTACAAAGTGTGCAGATAGGAGCGGAGGATGGCCTGCTGGTACACGCCGCCTCCATGCATGTTTAATGCCATGACTAGCGTTTACAACAGATGGCACTTTCTACGTGTCAAAGTTTTCCAGGTGCGCAGCTTCTGATAACCTCGCTCTGCTCTCCTACGAGCTGGAGCCCTCCTGAGAGCCCAAAGAGGCCTTTTGAACAATGTTCCCACTGAATATTTTAAGATAATCAACCAATGGCAGCTAAAGCCCTCCTTGGGTGGCTCCCTCTTGTCAGTAAACAGGGTTTCATGTTTATTGCAAAAAAGAAAAAGGCCCAAGGTGTATTTTCTTTTCTTCTTCATACTCGGTTTGACGTTCGTCTCGTGTTTCCCAGGCCCCCGGGGAAATCCCAGCATGCAATAGAAACAAAGTCTGATGCTGAGGGGTAAGAGGTAGACTCTCTGCAGAGAAGGCTCACACACACTCAGGTAACAACACACAAAATATCTACAAAACACACACACAGACAGGTTCGTATACAACACAAATAGTTTGAATCATTTTTTATAAATGCCAAAACAATTCTAAAATCTCCTCAAGTTAAATAGATTCAATTTCAGTATTTGCAATCAATCCCATTGGCTAAAGGAATAGGCTACATTTGAGTGATTTCTAACAATTTAGTCGATCATGAGAGCCTTACAGAGTAGTTGCCAGACGATGCCCTGGAATTGGGCATCGTGTGGCAACTTATCGACAGACATTCTGTAATAAATGTAACACACTTCTATTTACCGTACAATACAAGGGCTTCCTTTGGATTCTTTTCAAGAGAACGCACGCACGCACACAAACACACACACACACACACACACACACACACACACACACACACACACACACACACACACACAGCTTTCAATGGCTTCTCCGCTGGGAAAGGTAATGCCTGAGAGAGAAGGGAAGAAGTTTGAACTGCAAGGAGGTCTGTGTTCCCTGGGATGGGGATGGGATGGTTCATCTGGTGCCTAGTGGTGGAGAGACACAGAGGGACACAGCTAAAGAGAGAGCACAGTCCTCCTCCTTCGTGCCCTTGCCAAGCGCCCCCCCCCCCCCCCCCCTCCACACCCCTACTGACCTCGCCACTATTAGAAATCGATGCCCCTTTGACGGCCCTTTCCATTTAAGCCCCCTTTTGTGCTTTTATCTCTGTGGAGAGAGAGAGAGGGCGAGGGTTGGGCAGGGGGGAGACGCTGAGAGATATGCTGTGTGAGAGAGAGAGAGAGAGAGAGAGAGAGAGAGAGAGAGAGAGAGAGAGAGAGAGAGAGAGAGAGAGAGAGAGAGAGAGAGAGAGAGAGAGAGAGAGAGAGGACGGTGGGAGAGCTGGGGACATGGAGATATATCCTACGTTAGACGGGGATGAGAGAGAGAGAGATGGTGGGCATATTAAAGGCTCTGCTTCTCTGGCTCTGCGGCTGCTCCTTGGAGAGAGTTCATGTCAGATGAAATATCTCTGGGGCCTCATAGGGAGCAGCCGAGCGCCCTGCCCAGCGTCCACACTGCGCCCGACGTTTATTGTTCACCAGGCAGGCCAGGGTCCGTTTGCCCTTCAGCCCGGCTACGCCTTTCAATTATGTCTGCATCTGCGTGCGCACATCTGTGTCCGTGTGTACATGCATGCATGTGTCCGACTTTGTTGTGGGAATGTCTGGAACAGGAACAGCAACACGCGTTCATCCCTGTTTAAATGACTTGTGTGTGCACGTGTGTTGTGTGAGTCTGTGTGTTGCCGTGGGTTTTATCACGCTATTATGTCAGTGTGTGTGTGTGTGTGTGTGTGTGTGTGTGTGTGTGTGTGTGTGTGTGTATGTGTGGACATGCTATTCTAGGTACAAAGAGAGCATAAAAGCCCATGGCAGCACCTCCTCCTAGCAAAGCGAACAAAAGGGAGGCAAGAGAGAACAGGCCACAGCAGGACCTCCCTCCCTCTCGACTCACCCCCTGGCCCACACTCCCTCCCCACGACCCCACAGTGTATACAGGAGGGGACCGGGGGGGAGATATGCTGCTCCAAGCAGACCGGTGGAGGGGCCTTTGTCGTTGCTTCCCTTCAATGTCATGAATTTTAAAGAAGAGATAATGAACCCTGTGGATCCTTATTCAGCACAAAAGGGCAGCCCCGTAATAAGGGAAGGAAAGCGCCAACGTATATAAAATCCACTTTTAATCACACACCGAGAGAAAAAAAAAGACGGTCCAGATTATTATCCTCACTTGTGATTACGCTCATCTTTTCCCTGCGCTGAGGCTGCTGACGGAGTGCCGCACACAAGGTGAAGCGAGTGAAACCCCGCTGCAGCTCACGTGCACGTCTTATAGTTTCAAGTTTTCCCTTTTTTTCCGATATATATTTTATGTTTCTTTAACTACGCTCACACTCGTGCTAACCGAGTCCAATCAAAAGAAGCGTGAGTGTCATTCTCCTTTCGTCTATTTCTGTTTAAATTGTTGTTTCACTGTCCGTTAACGTGGCGATTTAGACGGATGGCCCCTAAAAGACCGAAGCCCCGAGAGGGACTGATTGCAGCCTGGTCAACAATGTCGGGCTCAACAGAGTCGACCTTACTTTCTGCTCCACTCTCGAACTTTCCAAGAAGTTTGTTAAAGTCAACAGCAATTTACACACATACAGTATACGGCGCTATGTATTTGACGTTAAACAAAGGAAGTACAGTACAGACTAGATGATAAATATTCACAAACTAAAGCAGGTTACCCAGTGTCTCTGGGTAAGGTCATTCCTGCTGACCACACCAAAATGTACACACAGTTTATCTCGCGTTGTCATTGACTCTACACCACCTAACCAAACAGAGGGTGATTATTAATACATTAAGCGGGTTTGAATATATCTACAGTATATCTCGTCTTTCTGCAGCAGGCAGCAGTACTCTGGCCCACTGCTGGAACAGGTGGCGCACCCGCACTCCCTGCAATAGGACACCTTTACAAGCTCATAAATAACAATGGTGGATGGGAGGGCAGAGCCGAACACACGGGTCACCTCTGCACAAGTGGAGCAGGGGGCGTCCATGGAGGATTGGTCCACATCCCTCCTTCCCCATAATGTTTGCTGGTGCCAGCGCCATGTTTTTGCATTAACTAGCGCCGTGCCCCGTTCAGAAGCGTGCCTGCTCCAAACAGGCTGATCACACGGCCTCCCGTAACACTGCTCTCAGCTTTCTCCAGGACCCACTCACCCGGACGACTTCACACACGAGGCTGTGCTTCTTTGGGTCTTCGGCGTCACATCCATCGAGCGCCTAGTCGATCAGATGAAAGGTTGTCGAGAGAATCCCAAGGACAGGCGTACAGTGAGAAAATGCAATTTGGATGTATTGCAAATGTCTCAGGTCATCTAGAAAGAGCTCTCCCCTCCGGTATTCTCTGCTTTGTAACTCCGAAAAAAAGCTTTTGTCATTCACAAAACCCTCAACATCTATCAAGTCGATGGAATCAAGCGTTGCAAATTGAATACGCCTTGCCGTAGCAACAAATGTGCACATGCTTCACATCGTTCACTAACGGGCATCCTTTCCTTGAAAGCGAAAAAGATGAATTAGCATTCCAGATATGAATGGATCACAAGGACTTTCATTGTGCGACGTGTTTGTGTTGACTCGGGTCGACAGAGTTGGAGCTGCAGCTTGACATTCATTTAATTTCGGTGCCTGCTACAACAATGCCAGGTAATCTCATTAAACGGACTGTGTGTTTTGGCTATTAAGGGTGGCTTAATGAATGGGCGGATAATGCTGGGGGACAAGGCCACTTCTATGAAAGGACAGTACACCCAAGGCTGTCGGTCTCTGCTTGGCATGGAAACGTACATGGTCAAAGCATAAACATTTAGAAATAATATGAATACTATACAAATTAAAATAATACTCAAAGGGCTCATGTCACCTGGTGTGGGTGTGGTTAGCTGGTACAAGGCATTTGAAAAGCATTCCTTCCCTGTGCCATCGTGACATCACAAGTTGGCATGTCCACCCAGATATATGAAGGATGGATGAGCAACGTTTGCTAAAGTCCATTGGGTAGGCTGGTAGGCTGATCTATCCAGCGATCTGGACACGCCCACTTGTGATGGCACAGGGAAGGAATGACCTTCAGACGGCTTGTACCACCTTATCACGCCCACACCTGGTGGCATGACAATAGCCCTTTAAAAAGACTATTTAAGTATATCATTCATGTATATATATCATCTCTCTTTGTTTCTCGCTCTCGCTCTCTCGCTCTCTCTCTCTCTCTCTCAGGTGTTTGGGTCACATGACTCGCGACTATGGCCATCAGAGGCAAAGAGATCAGTGTGATTTGATTTCCAGCTCTAGGTGTCATTGAGTCTAAGATGCATAACTCCTACCTGCTCTGTTATGACATGTATCTGAATTCACTGTGATATCGCTTTGGATAAGAGTGTCAGCCAAATAACTTAACATGTTGTCTAATGGTTAGTTATATCAAAACCACACTCTCACTCCGAGGGCATTTTATCCAGCCCTCAAATGCCATCAATGCCAGACACTACTCACTAGAATGCACCATTACTCACACTACTTTGCACATACTCAAACAAGTCCCTAACGACATTTGGACAATTTTTTCAGCAAGTAATTTAGGTGTTTGTTAAGGTTCAATTGAAGGATTCTAACACTTTTCAACCCTAAATATACGTGTGTGTGTGTGTGTGTGTGTGTGTGTGTGTGTGTGTGTGTGGTGGTGTGTGTGTGTGTGTGTGTGTGGTGTGTGTGTGTGTGTTGTGTGTGTGTGTGTGTGTGTGTGTGCGTGTGTATGTGTGTTCCCCACATGACTGAGAGCTTCTGGCAGAACGAGGTTGTGCTGTTCCCCCAGGTGAATTTGATCGGGTTGAGCAGGGTTGGAGAGCTTGAGTGAGTGTGAGTGCATGAGAGAGAGAGAGAGAGAGAGAGAGAGAGAGAGAGAGAGAGAGAGAGAGAGAGAGAGAGAGAGAGAGAGATAGAGAGGGGAGAGCAGGGTTGGAGAGCTTGAGCAGAGTGGGAGAGCTTGAGAGAGAGAGAGAGAGAGAGAGAGAGAGAGAGAGAGAGAGAGAGAGAGAGAGAGAGAGAGAGAGAGAGTGAGTTTAGTCGATGGTACAGTTGCACATTAAGGAGGAATCTGCCATGTACTAATTGCCATGGTTCAAGTTTCCTCCCTGTGAATGGAGCCTCTTGTGCCCTGGGTAGATACAGTAACAACAGAATTTTCCACATAATTGCACTTGACGTGTTACATCAAATCCACTTAAGTCACTTAAAATGACACACAGGTGTGTTGTTAGTGGTAGGCAGTACAGTGTTTCCCATAAGATTTCCAGCAGCTGTGCTACGGTTCGCGTGAGCTGTTTTTTTGTTGATGTGCGTGTGCACGGTGTTGATGGGTGTATACGTGCGTGTGCAGGGTGCTGATGTGCGCAGTGTTAATGTAAGTGTGCAGGGTGCTGATGTGCCCAATGATGATGTGCACGGTGCTGATGTGCATGGTGCTGATGTTTGCATTCACGCGCTGATGTGTTGCGCACATACTGATGTGCGTGTGCACGGTGCTGATGTGCAGGGTGCTAATCTGCGTATGCCGGTCGCTGATGTTCGCATGCACGTACTGCCGTGCGTGTGCTCGGTGCTGATGTGTGCCTAGGGGCTCGCTCAACTAAAATAATTTCAAGCTTACGATAACCATTAGGATTGCTCGACACATGACAGAAGGCTTCCATACTAGGAGAGCACTTCCAATTATCACAAAGCAACTAGGTGGTTTAATCACTGTGCCGTGGTTGGATGAAATTGCACAGCAGAAGCAGTGCTTCTCCACCCAAAGAGAGATAACATAGGCACTATTGTGGGGGACGGAGGCCATAAAAGGAAAATATGTCACTACCTGTTCTATTAACATTGGTTGAATTACCAGCCCGTTTTTATTAGAAGGTAGAGCTTTTCTGGTATCATTTGGCTTTGCGGAAAAACATTGAAATAGCTGCTGAATAATTTCTTGATTCCAACCGATTTCTTGACCCTTGAGATGTCACTCGTATTTTTCGTGCGAAATGTAAAACTAGACATTCTACCTAGACATGGCAAATATGCATAGGCACAAAAAAAATTCGGATTCAAAATCTAAATTTAGATCAGCAATCTGTAGCCATCCCACTGTATTGGTTTCATATGATGTTGTTTCCCGTTCATTCTGCACCTTACTTATTTATATATCATTTAATTGTTTATGCCTTTATGTCGGGGCTATGAAAAGAGACAAGAGAGGTTGGAGAGGAGAAGAAATGACATAGAACAACAGGTTGAAATAAAGTCGCTTTAAGCCGTGTTGCCTATATGGTTGTACATTGTACATATGGTTGTACATTCTATTATTAAGTCACCTGTTATCCTTATGCTTTCTACGTTTTGGTCTCAAGTCATTCATTCATGAGCTCAAACCACCTACACTGTATCATTGTGTCGTTTATAATCTTCTGAAGGACACCACTGTTTTGCTGTCAGTATTTTTTTAGTAGGGATGCGACGATCCTTTTTGTCAGACCATGAACAACTACAAGTACTTCCATTTGGGTACTCGCCGATACCGATTACTGAATGTGAATACTGAATAAAACCTTCACAGTTTCTCTCTGGTAAAGAGCTGGGTGTGCTATCGCTAGGGTCCACTATGGCCCACGGCAACTCTTTGATACTTTTTTAGTACCGTCGTTGTTTGTGAGCGTTGTAATGAGCGATGTTGTTTAAGGAATGTGCCACGCACGTTAGCGATATTCTTTCGAATCCTAACCCTCGGACGTGGTTATTAAATGAACAGCTGCTCAGACAGAGCTTCACCATCCAAGCACAGCGGTATACAATACGTTTCCGGCAAGCAAAACTTTCTCTCGGACGCCGCAGTGAACCGCTGCCCAGACGGAGCTCAACACGTCCACACAAACCACGCTGCCAGTGCCCCTTTTTACTCTCAATTGGGAACTTATTTCTAACACTGATATAAATACAGTGGTAGGCATAAGTTTAGGCACCCATGCTAAAGTTAATTAAAAGAGGAATAATAATTCATCTTTTGGAAATTTATCGTAATATCTTAACTAAACGAATGAGGAAAAATCCAACCTTTAAGGACACAAATTTGCTTTTGTGAATGAATAATGTATTGTAAATAAATAAATCTCCATTAAAATACAGGGTGCACAAGTATAGTATAGACACCCCTATGTTAAATTCCTATAGAGGCTGGCAGATTTTTATTTTTAAAAGCCAGTTATTTCATGTGTCCAGGATACCATGCGTCCTGATTAAGTTTTGGAATTAAAATAGCCCCACATCAGCACATACCCTTCACCATACCTAGAGATTGGAATGGTTCTTTCAGTTAGCCTAATAGCTGTTAGTTAGTCTAATGATTTCTCAATGCAAATCATACCAGCTCATAGGCTAACTGAAATAAAACCATACCAATCTTGAATTTTTCCTCATTTGTTTAATTAAGGCATTAAGATAAATATCCATAAGATGAATTTTTATTCCTCTTTTTAGTCAACTTTAGCATGGGGGCCTAAACGTATGCGATCATATAGGACAAATGACCATGTTTAAAAAAAACAAAACGTTTTGGGTTTACTGGCTCTTCAACGTTACGTCAAGCTGTGTAAAGTGATATGGCAGTTGTATCAGAAAGGTTTTCTCAAGTACGAGCACATGAGCCGGTATCGGGCCCGTGTCCGCGTACTGGTGTCGGTATCGGTGCATCCCTATTTTCTGGGGCTGTTTTTATTTTTAAATGCACGTTATCACTAAATTAACTCAATCGGGCATAGTGCACTCTACCCTACCTGCTAGCATAAATATCATAACAGTGCTGTTCAAAGAAAGTCAGTGGGTTTCAGACCCATTCTTGGTCCAAGTCCAGCTCGGTTACATCAGAGCTTGGATCATGTAATGCGGGTCATACACCAGACGAGCCACGGAGCGCCAGGTCGGGCAACAAACATCTCAAAATTCTAATTTAGGTTTTCCCCAATGGATGCCGTATGACTTTTGTACTACTGTACCAATAATGTTGAATGGTTTTTACCTTCAAGCCTCTCGAGCATTAAACACCAAAAGGTGAAGGAGAATCGCAGGCAAAATAATTACTTAGGCCTAAAGTTTTTAGATGATATGCCTGCATATGTTTGCCTCCTTTTGAATAAAATGCTGCCACACCAGAGTCAACCATGCAGGGCGCCAGCCAGCTCACCAGCAATTTTTGACCAATGAGAATTTAGTCGAACAAGTACAAATCGACCATCCAATTTATCCCCCAACATCCCTAGTATTTTCCACAATATTTCTCCATGACTATAATGCCAATGTATGTGGGGTACAATAAGGGCCACCTTTCATATACACGTTTTAAATTAAAAAAAAAAATAGCATTTAGGGTGCACAACAAATTTTTGGATTCGAATACATTTATATCAAATATATTTTTATACGACTACAAAAAATGTGCAGATTCTTGTGGTGCTAGGAATCCAGTGGTAATCACAGTGCAGCCCCACTGCTGGGTGCATGTATGGGAAACACCACAGAATCAAGCTGTTCCAATTTTTCAAATAGAATAGAGATAATCCTCCTATTTAGTGCTTCTGAAAATTGTTAAAAGTGTGCTTGCGTGCGTAATTGTGTGTGTGCACACTGTTGAAGTAGCTACTGATGTTTAGCATGAAAATAACTCTTGCTCTACCCTCCCTGGTACTTTCCCTCTGTCTCCCTGTCTGTGTTTCTGTCTCTATCTCTCTCTCTCTCTTCTCTTTTTTCTTTATCTGATTGTAATTTTCCTAGTGCCTCTGTTCCTCTTTCTGCCATTTCTCCCTCTATGCTCTTTATCCGTCCATCTCATCTATTATATCCTCCCACTACAGTCTCACTCTCGCTTTCTTCCCCTAGTATTTCTCTTCTTTCCCAACCTATCCACGTTAATGTGCCAGTTGCGTGCTCCCTGCATTAATAACTGTGAACTATTAACTGACGGCAGTGCCTCAGAGCTGAAAGACCAGTCCTTTAATTATACATGTTCACTCTCATTCGTCCATTTCTATCTGTCGGTCTGTCGTTCTATTCCTGGCTTTTAACACTCACCGTTCCACCCCCATCTCCATCTTTCTCTGTCTCTCTGTCTCTGTCTCTCTGTCTCTGTCTCTGTCTCTGTCTCTCTGTCTCTGTCTCTCTGTCTCTGTCTCTCTGTCTCTGTCTCTGTCTCTGTCTCTGTCTCTCTGTCTCTGTCTCTGTCTCTGTCTCTCTGTCTCTGTCTCTGTCTCTGTCTCTGTCTCTGTTGTGATGTCTCCAAATGAAATGCTTCTGTGTAGCTTCTTCGGGGATGCAGGCACATCAATGAGAACAAAGGGCTTCAAGCTGTCCCCCTGTACATTGTTACATCCAAAATGGACAGTGAGCCTGTTTAATATCTAGATTCTACAAGCCTTTATGGATCTATATTGTAACTAGTTAAAAAGAAAATGCATTTGTTTACATGAACGCACTCACAATTGACTCTGAGCCTGTATAGACGTAGTGACGGTTTACAAATCCGTGCTTGATGCGCGCAAGCACACAGATTTCAGGTCGTACCCCATCCGTGGTTTGCACAATCTGTAAGAATTGGCCAAGATGTAACTAACGTTGTGTACCAGTTCACATTGTTTTGGATATTGTCAGAAATCATTTGGATACGAATGGTATTTGCACTCTAGATGGAAAGCAGCGTACACCAACTCGGGAGGTGTTGGTCTTCATCTCTCACTGTTCCCGAAGAAAACCTCTCTTTGGATTGCTAAATTTTGGTTTAAAGTAGAGATTCAAAATGCTTGTGTCTACTGGGCCATTGGCTGATGAATTTCAAAATTCTGTGTATTCTTCTGTCTTCGTTATTTCCAGTTCCTTTTTGCTCTGAGTGAGCTGATGAGAGTTGACAGCTTCGAAAAGAAAAACCTCAAAGTAAATGCACCACAGCAAACAAAAACGTAGAACACTAAATAAGTAATCGACCATATAGAAAAGTCCAATTTGAAACATAATGTCCCATTTTCTGTTTGCCGATGAAATATATGACAGTTCATCGTACTATGTTTTCCGGGAAACAAAACATGAAAATCGAACTCTAATCTCATGCAATATTACTGAGTAGAATACGATATCGTTGGCCCCAGGGAGAGAGAGAGAGGGGGAAGAGAGAGGGGGAGAGAGAGGGGGAGGGAGAGTGTTAAAAGCAGGTATGGAGGAGGTTGTCTAATTCCAGTGTTTTTTAGCCTTGGAGGGAGCCAGCTGATTCCCGGTGCACTTAGAGGGCTGCTCAGTGGGAGGCCTAAGGGGATGTGATGTCCATGGACGCTTCAAATGTCAAAGCAGACCTTCAATTAACCAAACTCTGCAGTGGACTTCACACATAGCCACCTGCTGCCTCTTTGTGAGGACAGATTATGATTTTCATTCAGTTCACTTTTGTATCTGGGTGCAATAAGGTGAAAAAGACAAAGCAATTGTATATCCACTAAAGCTACACAGATAAACCTTTTCTTTGAGATAACTCAATTGTAGAATAGGACAATGTATTGTATGGCAAGGTTTATAAATTGGTACTGTACATTTCTGGATATATGGATATGCAAATTTCTTTATCTCAGAAAGTCCTGATTTGATTACATCCCTGCGTTGCACTGCGTAACCCTCCAATAAAACATAGTGTGCTTGCATTTAACCAATTTCCCCATACTTTGTATGTTATGTCAAGATATTATTAATGGAAGCATGCGGGCAGTTTTTGGTCAAATTACGTTTTCTCTCTCTCCCTCATCACTTTTTGTTTCAACTGCCATCTCTGTTTTTTCTTTCTTTCTAGTTTGAAGCTAATACGCTCAATATTAGTTTTGACATAAGAAGTGAATCATGATGTTAATCATGATTTTTGAAGTTAGTTAGATATGACAAAATAAGTTAGTCATGACCTAGCTATTAATGACATGAATTTAGTCATAGATCAGTTAGTTAGGACATATGAAGTCATGACAAAATAAGGTACTTATGTCAAATAAGGTTAGTCATGAGTTATGAAGTTAGTCATGACATATGTAGTTAGTAATGACATATTCAGTTAGTCGAGATATGAAGTTAGTGATGACATATGTAGTTGGTCATGAGACACGAAGTTAGTCATGACATTTTCAGTTTGTCATGACATATTTAGTTAGTGATGACGACACAAAGTAAGTCATGACATGATATTAGTCATGATATTAGTCATGCGATGAATTGAGTCAACACATACAAACTGAGTCAAACGTGAAGATTCATGATTCAAGTGTTTATTGTCATATGCACAATAAGGAACATGTTGTCAGTCATACAATGAAGTCCTTCCTTTGCTTTTCCACAGACTGAATGCCAAGAAAGAAATATAAAAAAAATATGCAATATACAATATACTGTACAAATAAAATAGAAAAAAGCTGCAACAATATAGAATATACAATTCACAAGATAAATAGAAGAGCAGTAACTAGATGAAATAATAAATGTAAGTTAAAATAGAATAACACGGAATGGTGCAAATCCAAGAAAGTGTGCCGTAGTGCATGAGCAAAGTGTAAACAGTGGCGAAAGTAGGTAGAATAATAACAATAACAACAGACTCCTATCTGTTGTTAAGGAGGCTGAGGGCAGTGGGGAAGAAAGAGTTCTTTAGCCTCGTTGGACTTCATACTTCTGTACCTCCGTCCTGAGGGTAGAAGCGTAAACAGTCCACGCTGGGTGTTGGGTGGGGTCCTCGAGTATGGAGGCAGCTCTCCTGTGGACTCTGCGGTGGTAGTTGCTCTGCATAGAGGGCAGAGCATTAGTCATAGATCAGTTATGACGTGTAGTTATTCATGAAGTCCTGACGTATGAAGTTTCATTAAAATCAACATTGAATCTCTGCCCATCTCCTTCACACCAGTCCACCAACCTGGTGTATTTATAGCAGGCAACATATGAAGCTCTGTTGTGCTTTCCCCTCCAAAAGAGGTTCATAAAAACTGTTGACTCTGTGTCTGGAGCCTCCATTGACAGAAGCATCCATTGACAAAGATAATAATGGTGGCTATTCATAGAGAGCCTCTTATTAGGGCTATATAATAGTCATTTTTAATCAAGTGGGCCTTAAAGTTGACTTCTTGAAGTTCTTATCCTTATTTATTTAGTTATACTTTGCCATATTTGACTTATTTCCCTGGGCCCAGGTTTCAAATAGCAATTGGTAACATTATAATGGGGTGCTCTCCTTGCTGGTCAGTAGCAAATCAGGATTTCCCTCAGTATCCAATTAATCATTGTACAATTTGGCATAACTCTAGGAATGGACCGAATAAATAAACCAGAATAACTATTTTTGGCCCGAGACATTACCAGTGCATGAATATGTAGGAGAGCAGACATTTCCACTCAATTAATTGATGGTTGAGCAGAAGGGGAGACTTGCCTAAGAGCTAATTCAGCCCTGGCACTTGCTAGCCTCTTGAACTGTATTTAAAGACCCAGTGCTTGCCACCCAGGCCCAGTCAGATTGGATCGTGTAAACTTATTTAACGATCCTCCAATAGCTACTCGCAAAGCTGGCCACACAAATAACGCTCTTTATCTTATACTGCCGAGGGAAATTGTCTAACGTCAACTTTCTCTTTGTTTGACTGTGTGCTTCCATGAGATGCTCAAAATGCAAACATTGCAAAAAACGTTTTATTTTTATATCTTCCTTACATAAAAGTTGATCAACCGACGCGTGCCTGCTTCCGGCTGACCTTTAGAACTTAAGTACGCTCCAAAGCCACACAATGTCCTTTGAATTGTGTTGTTATCGCTCTATGCAGCAAAAACGCTGCGTTGGCTTTTCAAGTGTGTGGGAGTTACGCAGTATGTGTAATGTGGGTCTTTATATATGAGCAAAAGGGGGCAAGGAAGAGAAATTTAATCTGTAATCCTTTTCTTCCCCCCCCCCCCCCCTTATAACAGTTTCTTTATATGCACGTCTTACTCCTTGCGTCACCCTTCCTTTGTAGAAAAAATACCGGCTTCATAAATGATGGTGAGGATGGTCAGCAGACTGTGAGGGGGTGTGGGGGGACGGAAGGGGGATATGGGAGGGGCAGTGAAATGAAATGTGCGGTAGAGGTTGGTGGAAGACTAAGGAGTCAGGAGACGGGCAGGCGGTTGTTCCCTCTGCTGTTTACAGTCACCGGGGCTGGCTCCGTTGTCGCTTCAGGCGGGCGAGGAAGAGAGAGAAAGCGCTTGAGGAGCTGACACAGAGTCAGAGGCAGGTGGCAGATACATATGAGAGAGAGAGAGAGAGAGGAGAGAGAGAGAGAGAGAGAAGAGGGGAGAGAGAGGGGGAGAGAGAGAGAGAGAGAGAGAGAGAGAGAGAGAGAGAGAGAGAGAGAGAGAGAGAGAGAGAGAGAGAGAGAGAGAGAGAGAGAGAGAGAGAGAGAGAGAGAGAGAGAGAGAGAGAGAGAGAGAGAGAGCGCGCTAGAGTAGAGAGGAGAAGTTACAGTGAGGAGGAGAAAGAGAGTATATGGGAGGAAGATGGCTAGTGTGTGTTTGTGCGTGTGTGTGGTGTTAGCCCTCCTCCCCATCACTGCGCTCAAGGATCTCCTCTGATGAAGACTCTGACCCTGACCTCTTACATACCTGCCACTGACAATATCCCCCCCAGCCTCCCACACACACAGAGCAGACACACAAACATGCGCACACACACACACAAACATGCACTCACACAGAAGCCGGACCTCCATGAAGCTAGCAGCTGAAGCCCAACACACAGACATTGGAATGAGCCCCAAGCTGAAAAGGCGAGAGAGGAGCAAGTTGACAGACTTTCATCAGGGTCATTGGCTAATGCTTCTCTCCCCCGCGACGGGTGGGGGCTGTGGATGTTTGTGACTGCCTTGCTGCTGTCATATCTTCCAGGAGTCCAAAATGAAAGCCTCAGTGTGTGTGTGTGGGGGGGGGATTGTTTTTCTCTCTCTTTCACTTTTCGTTTTTTCGGCTGTGCTCTTGACTCTACATGAGTCTGGCAGATCGGGGGTAAATCTCGCTCCCTCTATTTTCCCCCTGTCACTCCACTGTGTCTATATTTCTTTGTCTGCTGGAGGCTCAATTCCTCTCCATCTCCTACCCTCTGGTTGCGCTCTCTCTCTCCTTTTCTCTCCAGATCTTTGTGTCTCCATCCCTCTATCATATCATATTCCCTCTCTCTCTCTTTCTCTTTCCTCTTCTCTTTCTCTCTTTTTTTCTCTCTTTCTCTCTCTCTCGCTCTCTTTTGCTTCCTCTCTCTTTTTGTGTCTCTCGCACACTATATGTCCTTCCTTATCTATCTCTGTCTCTCCATCCCTATTTCTCTCTCTTCTCTCTCTTTCTTTTGCTCTCACTCCATCTTGTCCTCATCTCTTCATCTCTCCGGGGGCCACACTCGAGAGGGAGAGGAATAAAGAGAAATGAGCCAAGCAGGGCCTGGTGCAACACAGACAGCTCCCAAACATAGCACTCCCATCATCCGCTGGCCACCTGCTTTGAAACCTCCTGTGACCAGCCCTACAACCCCTGCTCGGGATTAGAACTAAATGGGAAATCCATTGTTTCCTTCGTTTGCCCGAGTCAAAGAGTAACAGAGCTAATCTTTCCCGCTCCTGTGTCTGTCGAAGAGCCTGTGAGATTAGGGCCCCCTCTGTTGTTGGCAGAGATAGAGTCACAAGCTTTAAAATGTCACTGCATCTTAAATGACAGCCCGAGCTGACATTTGGCAAGCAAGCGTTTCTCGTCGGGGATACTTGCTTTATTCTTTCCTTTTTCCAAAACATGCCATGATGTTGTGTGGTTCTGCTGTCGCGTGTTCTGCTGGAGATGTATTTAAAGAAATGATTCATCGGGCTCCGTGCTGCGTTAGAGCCCTAACAGGTCATTTAACTCTGAGTTGTCCTACTGCAATCAAGTCTGCACTAATTCAAACCCGGTATAATGTTTGTCACATAATATAATGATACACTAGTAATTAATTGAGGGCAACAAGAACGCAGGTAGAGGCGTTGGTATCTCACCCCATCCACAGCGATGGAGCCGGGTGTTGAACCGAGCGCACCCTGGTTGAACTACTTAACAGAGTGATCGGCTACACCTGGTGTTGTTGAATATTTGAGTTTGCTTATGTCGCTCAATTCTTTTTTATAAAGCTGGCAAATCACTCCAGTTGCATTTCATTACAGAATCTCGGGGTCTAGATATTGAACGTAGTCTTGCGTAAGAGTCTCAGGTTTTTTGGCGATTCTAATGAAGAAAAGAGTGTGAAATTGGCCTACTTGTGTTTTTCTGCACTTGGCTCCATTTCCTTGGCTCCCTCAAACGTTTGCTGTGGACTCATTTGCACTCTTTTCTGCAGGGAATGTAAGGACGAGGACAACTCGCAGGTGGGAAGGGGAGAATGCCTAGGGGAGGCTCTCCTTGCATAGTGAAGCACAAGAAGATGATGAACCGGAAACTTTCAGGCGTGGAGAGTAATTCCGGGGACGTGTTGGATGTGTTGCCTGATGCAGATCATGATCAGTACTGCTTTGTGGCATTGGGATGGAGGCCGTCTTCAATTTGTCACTGACGTTTTACTTTTTGCCTTTCCTAAAACTCACACTAGTTAGTTTTGGAAAAATTGTCTGGAACAGGAAATCAGAGCTCAGATCACGCGTTACTATGTCTCCCTTTGGACAACTCAAATACTTCAAAGAAAATGATTTCTCCATCCAAAGCAATTCCTATTGTGTTGAGGCGTAACGCGCAGGATTGAATTTTGGTCGTCTGTTAGTATCTGACAGCATAGCAATTTTCCTTCTCATTTATGTGCAGAAATTTGCTTCGCCCCCAAAAACAGTAACCATGCCAACACAGCAGTTGCGCCTAATGGATTTTTACTGCTCTATTATTGCTGAACACACAAATAGTTATGGCAACAAACAAGGCTTTTCTTTCCCTATGCCTCGCAAGGAGGCTCCCTCCAGCTTCATGGGTGGAGGCGGTCCATAGCTCTGGATGTCCATGGTTAGAATGGGACTTTTCCTGAGGCAGCTTATGGTTACACTGGGATATTGGCAGCAAGGTTTCAGACAAATAAGTCTGTTGTTGTGTGATGGAGTGGCTTTGGAAAGCCCAGGCCATAAGTGTTTAACTGCTGTACGTTGTTTGGCTATTACTTCATCACTGTGAGTGAGAACTCAACAATTAAGGAACTCTACATCCTTTTTCCCGATTTAAGTCGGCATGCTGTTCTTATTGAATGATATTCCATAGCAGATAATACAGACCATTTTAACATGCCCCGGACTAGCGACTATGTGATAACCGAATGCGAAAGGACAAAGTACAAAGCAAACCGACTCCACATGTATAAAACATTGTTCCTCAGTGGATTGACAACATTTTTTAAGCCGTCTCGTGTCCCATCCCCGAAACATTATGCTTTGGGTTGACAGTGTGGGTGTGAAACACTGCTGAGCTGAACTCTTTAGAGAGAGGGACTCCGAAAGTGGCCAATCCTCCCTCCCTCCCATCATACCTCTCCCCCTCCACACCGCTCCTCCAGGGGTTTGGAGAGTCTTGTGGTTGCCGTGGTTCTAGCGCCTTGTCCCTGCCCCCAGAAGGCTGCTCGGCCCCTCCCTCACAGACCACCACCACCACCACCACCACCGCCGCAACCACAGTGTCCTCATCTAGCTCTGTCACCCGTACTCGCCGCAGGCAGGACAGAGATTTATTCATAGCAGAGAGCCCAAGTATAGACTATGGGTTGGCCGACCATGGTGCAAGTCACTGTCAGAGCTGGTATTTAGCACAGACAGGTACTAGCTAAAGCAGGGTTATATTCCTCACGAAAAAAAATAAAGATGATCACATTTCTAAATGTTAAACAGCGGCCTTTGATAAATTGATGGTGCCATTAGATGGTGAATGGGGGAAACTCAACTCTGGATGTTTTATATGAGTCATGACCATCAGATGAGTTAGGACCCTGTTCAATAAACAACTTCTCACCAGTGTGTCATATATAGGAGGTGAATTATTTAACTTGAGTTATCTACATCTTTGTTTGAATTTGATTACCATTGCGTTCCTCCCTTGACAGACTGTCCTGCCACTGCGTATAGTATTTGGACAAAGAGTAGGAAAGTATAGACAGAGTAAGAAAGCATATAAGTTCACAAGTCACTTGAGACAAACTGCATACAAAAATAGAAGGCAATTAGGAGCTATTCACCTTCTTCCTGCGATAACATGTACACCTACTCTTGACTGATAACCTTACCATCCCGATCCTTTATAAATTGACTCTTTTCCAGCTAATATACTTTTTTATCTCAAGGTCATGAAGGATGCATTATCAGTTAATGAGAAATACCAAAACGGCTGCTTTGATAGGCGCAGTGCAGGGAGTCGACTGGCACACCCAGAGACGCCCACACATGACCTTTGCCAAGTGTTTTCTCTCGCCCGCGATGAGGTGTCCGGTGGTGATAAGAGTAATGGTGTTGGAGCTATAGCCCAGGGGAGGAACCGTTCTTGTTTTTCCTAGATGTTGATAATGGAGCCAAGAAGGCTGGCACTCTTCTTAACTCTGGGCCTCCACATCTATAGCCGTCAATAATGGCGATAAGGCCTAGCGAAGGCTACGTCCGCAAGATAGCAACCCCGTAGATGACTTTGATGACTTCCTGTTGAGGCACGTGGCCATGAAAAGTGTAGAAAAGGAGAATTACAGAATAACACAAATGAAGAACCAATCGACATGTGGTTCTTTACAGCTGTAGGTAAACCACAGGGAACTCTCATACAGGATAACGTTTATTTTTGGTCAAAGCAACTGCAGCTTCGCTGAGGAACAACTAGGCCCTGAACCTTCTTGTTCTTGTCCGGTTGTTGTGGAAACATGCATCAATTTGTAAAGGCTTACACAAAATACCACCTTAAATCCAGACTATTGTTTTTTCGTTATCTGTCCTTTTCTTATTTAAAACTAGATTTAAAAGAGAATCTCATAATTTGTTTATGGTTTTCTGTAAGATGTAAACATCTGCTGGCATGTTAAATAATGTTGCATTGCACAATGTGCACCATCTGCACCAGTAACGGAGTACATTTACTTGAGTACAGTACTTAAATACAATTTTGAGGGATCTGTACTTTACTCGAGTATCATTTTTGGGGAGTACTCGTGACTTTACTCAAGTGGATTTGAGAGGCAAATATTGTACTCTTTACTCCGCTACATTTCTATCCATAACCGTGAGTACACGTTACTTCTTCTAAAAAATAAAAAATAAAAAGAGAAATTAAAAATCTCGGAAACCCTCAATTTGTTGTTTCTCTCTCAAACGTGATTGGATTGTGCAGGCGCCACTGATTGGGACAGCCTTCAGCCTAACAGCAATCACCTTTGCTTTCCGCCAAAGTCAACTCCATGGTCAGATTTAGATGAGAGCAGGTCCATCCCAGGGAATGTGCCAACCCGTGGCCCAACCTCGCCAGACTATTTAAATTTTCTGAACAAGTTAATGATAGGTTTCGCTTCAAGTATTTGCTGTGTTTGCCAAAAGAGAACTTCATCACCACCTACAAAAATTCATCCTCCAACTTGCGTAAGCATGTCAAGGTACGTACATTGTAATAAACTTCCTTGCAGGTTCTAAGCTAGATTCTAGCTACAGAAAAGTGCACTACCAGACTCTTGCCTTCTTTGCTGGTTTAGATTTCATGATTGATGAAATAACATAGAAACTCAAACATACATACAATTGTTAGCTGAATTTTCTTTCCTGATATTACATATTTATGTAAGCTAATCATTTGTTGTTATGTTCTTGAGTATGCTGTTATACTGTACACTATTGCGCTATTGCCTTGTGGGCAAGTGAGAAATGTTAAATAAAGCAACATGGTAAAAAGGTGAAAATGACTTGATTTTACTTTCAATTCTTTTTACATTCTCCAAGGTATTAACATTTTTCATAACTCCATGTAGGACGTTTCTATACATAAAGTGTAAGCACTGTGGCAGTAGTAATGCAATATTTAGAAAATGTACTCTTGTAGCCTACTCTTGATACTCAAGTACTTTTAAAAACAAGTACTTCAGTACTTTTACTTAAGTAGACATCTGACTGTAGTACTTTTACTTGTACTTGAGTAAAATTGAGCAAGGGGTATCTGTACTTTTACTCAAGTAAGGAAGCTGTGTGTGTACACTGTCCACCTCTGATAATTACCAAAAGTCTGAGATGCAACCTTGAGATCTTCAGTATATTTTATATTCTAAACCTATAGTGTTATTTATTTTTTCCTATCTGATGAATTGATCAAACGCCCAACTGATTTATCCAATCATGGGATCCAGGCCAATAGACAGTTAGCCTTGCATTAGAGTTATAGACTCTGATCAATGTCCAAAAGCAATAGCCATGTAATGTCAGAGTTCATCAATTCTTGCTATAAAGTCTTTGTGATTCGCTTCTCAAGCGAATCACATTAGATTGAGAGGCTGATCAGCGCCAGTTGATGGTTAAATTGACAAATGATTATTTGTTTATGCTTTGCTAGTCCCTGAGTATGCCTACTTATGCAGCGACAAACAAAAATATGTGTTTACTTCCTCTGCATAAGGATCACTTAGCCTCGATGTATTCGGGAAAAGTGTGACAGGTGTATGCATCTTAGCAAAGCATTGTGCATCAAGAAAATAAAGAAAAGGAAGCTGTCAAGAGAATGTAGTCCCTCCAACACACTAATGGCTCTTTGATGTAAACTGTTTTTTATGTTAGATTTTTTTTATTTTTAACATGAACAGTCCTGTTTAGTAAAAGCACCATTGAATTCCATTGATGTACTTAATTATTAAATTTCACTTTAATTTTAGGCTGGAGTTTGACTTGAAGCACTAAAAGGGTTCATAAGAGGGTCCTTGTTCGAATCCTCGCCTCGCTATCGCTCTGATCTCTGCGTTTACTTAGCCCCGTTAGACAGTTGGGGGATATCAAAAGCTCTAAAGAGGAAGGAGTAGGAACTGTGGAGGTGCAAATGCATTAGTCATGTTATAAATTGATTTTCTGGCCCAGTCCTCGGGGACTCCAAGGCAAATTCCTGTTAAAGTAAAAAATAAAATGATTTGTTTCTTGGGAAAGCAGGCTCACACTCAAGAGTGACTCCGGCACCTTTATGAAAATGTTTTTATTTTAGTGGTTGTCTACATTTCATGATGCAAATTGCAGCTTCTCCAAGCCTGGCGACAATTAAAAACAAGTATTACATAAGTTCATACAGTAGTCAATCGGTTGGGGACACAAACAGAGCAGGACGCTCGTGTTTCTCCACTTTTGCATTTTGTAACTTTATTTGGACTATTTGTAAAGATCTCAATTATGTTTGTCTAATTCCTTGTAACCATGTCGTTTCTGGATAAATGGGTCTAATGAGAGGAACATTGGCAGCCATGGCACTCGGATCACAGCATGCTCCTCTGGTCCATGTAGTCACGCCGTCTGGACCGGCCTCGCCTGACTGCCTACGGGGGTCCCAGATCCATCCCCTTGTGCGCCTGCTGACAATCAAGGGCCCAATTAGTTGGCAGCGATAAATCAATGTAACGACCTTTACAGTCCCCGACATCAAGAAGCAACCATCAAAATGACAAAAGACAGCATTAACAGTTGCTCCAACATCAATTTCTCCACTGTGTTTATAGGGCCTCTATTGCCTACTCCACCCCTCCCTCCATCCCTCTCTCCCCCGTTCAGTTTCAGATAAACCGCTTACGGTTGGGACCATTAGTTGACGGATCAGGGGCATATCGCCACATTTGATCCGCAACCATCTATGTAATCCACAGACAAGAGAAGGCGAAGACTAAAGCAATAAAGACAGAAAGAAACCACTAGGACGGTTGCTGATAGCTGTCCAACACCACTCCGTGAGATGGCCTTGATCTCCTGTGCCGCTGAATACAGATGAGTCTGTTGTCTCTGTCCTGGACCCTGGAGACGTAATAGTTGGCCTATCAGTGGCTCAGGGTGGGGGGGAGGGGGGGACCATGGAGACTAGAGGGAGGGCTGGGGGGGACTTGGAGTGTAGAGGGGATTACAGAGACATGGATGAGAGGCAGGATAATGAAGGAGATCTGTCTCAAGTCTAATCACTCTGCTTTAGAAGACACTATCTGTCCTGGAAAGGAAAGGAAGAAAAAGCGAGGGGGAAAGAATAAAGGTTAGTTATAAAAGTCATGGGGGTGGGGGAGGATTGCTGTTATTGTGTGGGCCGACATCAGTTACCGGGTGGGGAGCCCGCTGGTTGAAATGGTCCTCAAATACTGTGTTTGGTGGAGAGGTTCAGGGAACCAGGCGACACATATTCATCAATTTATTTATTTATGAGAGCCAACTGATTCCTGCTGTATCCCAATCGGCGCAAATTAGTCTTTGTTGGGCCATAACATACAATTCAGTTTCCACTTAATGCACATTTGTGATGCTAATTAAGCCAATTGTTGGGAATCAAATCAAGATGCAAACACAATATCTAAACAATCACTGGGGACACATGAAAAGTAAATTATGGTAATATTGTGAGAAGTGGGGGGGGGGGGGGGAATAAGAAAATGTTTGCAAGAGAAAGTGAGCTAGCGCCTGCCCGCACCTCTCCAGCAGCCAGAGGGTGTGTTGGTGGCGGGTCGGAGAAGCTAGGAAATTAAAAGCTGATTACCTTCTGAGTGAGTTTGCAGTTTCCCCACAGGAGGAGAAGAAGGGATGTTTTCTCTTTTTCTTTCTCTTTTGGTGTTTATTAAGGCAAGTCTCCGGGGTAATCAGGGCCTGGCTCAAAGCGAGCCAGCCGGTTGTTTGTATTGGCCTTCTAAGCCTTACAAGCAAACCCCAGCTCTAATCATTACCTTAACCCCCCCATCCCCCTCACACCTTTTATTATCTTTTATCACAACATGATCTGTCGCTTATCAAAGCCCCGGTAACGGACTGAAAAAGCAAGAGGGTTTGATGATGTTGCGGTGCGTTGAGCGCCAGACCCATCGCCTGATTTCAACGGAAACGGTCAGATTAGCGGGCTCTCTGTCGCTACAGTCGTTATACGCCGGGGGATGTTGTCACAAATGTCCCAAGAAGGAGCCCTGCTTTTGTGGCCAGCCCCACTGAGGCTCCAGACCCAGGCTGTGATGGAGGCCCCTCCACCACCTTGCTCCAGGGGCCATGTGGGAGATGATGTTATCGTTCCGGCCGATAACAGTCGCTGTGTATCCTTGAGGCGGCTTCTTTGCGCTGCACAGCCACCCCCCCCCCCCCCCCACACACCCCACCCTCCCACCCCTCTAAAATTGTCTGTGATAAAGTGTGGATCGCACTCGCCTGAGCTGAACAGGAGGAGGCGGGGCCTGCCTCGGAGTGAAGCTGTGGGGGAAGAAGGGAGGTGAGGTTGGTAGTAGTTATATCCAAAATCATTGTTGGGATTGAGGCAGAGCTCTGTGATTCTGGTGCAATGTATTACCATAGGGCTCCCCGGGAGGGATCCCTCCTCATCAGGATACACTCTGGTCTCTGTGCCCCTGTTTGATCCGTCTGGGGTGAACCAATAGTGTGCTGGATTTTCATCTGCGTTGTCAGAAGTGCACGCCTCAATACGGCGCCAGGTCTTTTTTTTTTGTTCTGGAGCAAACCACCGAGAACATTGAATCCACCATGGGTTCAGCTCCCTGACTTCACGGGGATCCGGCCACTTTGTTTCAGGAGCTCCACTCATACATGGATTTTCCCACATGTTGCTGTATGGATTAATCCAACCCCAGAAATCAGCATGTGTGCATTTGTGGTTAAAGGAGATGAGAACAGAGATACGAGGCAAGCAGGGTGAAATCTGACGAGTATCTCGGAGATGAGAGCGGCTGATATGGTTTTGAATTTTTGATACGTTGTAATGAACAGTGCAGGCTCTTTGTGTGTATGTGTATACACACAGACTCAGGGCACAAGGCGTCGATGCATAATACCACTGCTGTTGGAGCTCTGTAGGCAATAGCTCATGTCTTTCACATCCACACTGGCGTCTCATCGATTTTACCCCAGATGTGACAGCAGCCGAGAGCGTTTCTTTACATACCCTTACATACCCGTCGACTTGGTTACACTAGTATGACTCCTCGTCGTCTGTTAGCACACACAAGAGTGCCCTCTAGTTGTGGTTTGCTTAAGAATTAACAAAGTCATAGCCATGCACAACCACACTACACACAGTATACACACACTACACACACAAGTATAGAGAATAAGCGTCTGGGTTGAATAGAGGTGTATTAATCACAGTGACGGTTGGCACGGCGATCTGTGACCCAGTCTTTTAATTGCATCCGCTGTGCTTTGCTTTGCTCTCCCTCTTTATCTCCCAACCCCCCCCCCCCCCCTCCACCCCCACAACCATGCACCCACCCTCTCACTCTCCCTCCCCCGCCGCCCCCCCCTTCATGCCATACTGATCAGAGGTGGTTGGCTCAGGAAGAAGAAGATAGGCAGAAAATGTGCACATCTCCACTTCAACTTGCACGCCCACGTGTGCAGGTACTCGCACACGTGCACACACACAGGTCGCAACACACAAGTTAGAAGCCCTGAAAGAAGCACATGTGCCTTTCTGTTCTGCTGTCTGAAGCGAGAGTGGGCGTAGCACACTGGTTGAGCTCTTCCCCCCTCCCCGAGGAAGGCACGCCGTACCTGCAGGTCACCGCACGCCTGCAGGGTCGAGATGCAAAAGGCGGCATTTAAATTAAACGCGTTTGACCGCGGTGGCTGCGATGGACGTCACTTGAGCACAACGTGTAATGCCGTCTCGGTATTACACGTTGTAATTCCCCCCCCCCCGGCGCCACCAGGGACCCGGGTTCAGTTCCCGCTTCTGCTCAGCGGCTCAGCGTTGACACACAGTTGTGCTCCACTTGTAGGGCGAGACATGGAGGTTAGGCTAATTCAACACCCACCCTTTATTGACCTGATTGGAGGCATGTGCACGACCCCATGGTCCACTTACATCCCGTCGGGGGAGTCCCCGCGCCGTATGTCCGCGGCCATCCGGGACGGGCTGCAGTCGACCGTTAACGAGGGAGTAAATAAGACGGAGCGGGAGTTGGGTGGATGGATGAATAGATGACCGGCTGGAGGAAGAACGGATGGGGAATGAAAAGATGGATGCATGGGCACATAAATGGATGGATCGGGATGGATAGATAAATAGAAAGGATGGATGGATAAATTGATGTTAGATTGACGGATGGATGGAGGGGGATATCGATTGATAGTAGACGGGGAGATGGATGGATGGATTGATTGATTGATGGCTGGGTGGGACGATGGAGGAATTGATGGATTGATTGATTCATGCTAGATTAGAGAATGAATGGATGGATGATTTGACAGATAGATTAATTGATAATTGTTTGGATAAATGTGATCAATGTCCAAATATATGGCAGTTTTGTTACAGTGATGTGCTACTGAAGAGTAGCACATCATTGCCTTAATTACTGGATTGCTGCAGTACAGTATTGATTGGAAACCTTTACCATTTTCTTTTTTGAGTTAACTAGTGCTGGCTCGTGCTCGAGTTTGTGTTGTCCAATTAAGCATGGCCAGATCCCCGACTTCAGCAACACGATGGGTCATAACAAACATGAAGCAAAGAGGAGTGAAATGCCCCGACCTCCAAGGCCGGAGCTAGTCTGTCGTCAGACTTTAGTGATTCATCTGAAGTCATTCATCTTAAGTCCAATTTGTGTGCGCCTAGCGTAACACTAAAGCATTCTTCTTTGCCAATTTCTTGCTGCAGTGACGTGTTTGTTTATCGGCGGTGGGGTTTAGTAGCGGTGATGCTGTCTATCATGGGCTTAGCCTCGCTAAAACACTGTTATTTGCAAATTGTGTGGGAGGAATTGATTTTGCTGTTTCTTTGAGGAAATCAGTGGGGCACCAGAGAGAACTATTACCAGGCCCCGGAACCACTACTGTGATAAATAGCATCTTAATAAAGAAAAGGAGCACAATATGTTCCATCTGGGCCCTTTTTAACAGACCTTGCTCTTGTTCATCTAGCTGTCGACTGTATGTTTTACCCCAGGACTTAAGCGGGTAATCTTCATTGATTTACTTCGAGCATACAACTTTCCCTCCTCTCGCTGGTTCTGTTGGGCATGCTTGTCTAATCAATACTCTATATTTGACGTTGTTGCAGACAATCATAAATCCCTACGAGGGCCAGCTGCTTCCCCAGATCTCCAGTGCACTATAGCAGCCGACTCTAAAGTGCAGCTGCAGACACGAAACGCCCCGCAAAACACTGAGTGCTGTGATGTCACGTCACAACATTACCGTCAGCGTCTCTCTCTCATGCTCTCACTGTATCACTCTCTCTCTCTCTCTCTCTCTCTCTCTCTCTCTCTCTCTCTCTCTCTCTCTCTCTCTCTCTCTGTCTCTGTCTCTGTCTCTGTCTCTCTCTCTTCTCTTCTCTCTCTCTCTCTCTGTCTCTGTCTCTGTCTCTGTCTCTGTCTCTGTCTCTCTCTCTTTCTCTGTCTCTCTCTCTTTCTCTGTCTCTCTCTCTTGCTCTCTCTCTTTCTGTCTCTGTCTCTCTTTTGCTCTCTCTCTCTGCCTGTATCTGTATCTCTCTCTGTAATCGTCTCCCTCTCACTGTAATCTCTCTCTCTCTCTCTCTCTCTCTCTCTCTCTCTCTCTCTGGCACTCTCTCTGTTGCGCTCTCCCTCTCTGGGGCTCTCTTTATGTCTTTCTGGTGCTCTCTCTCTCTCTCTCTCTCTCTCTCTCTCTCTCTCTCTCTGCTCTCTCTGGTGCTCTCTCTCTCTCTCTCTCTCTCTCTCTCGCTCTCTCTCTCTCGCTCTCTCTGATGCTCTCTCTCTGGTGCTCTCTCGCTCTCTCTCGCTCTCTCTCGCTCTCTCGCTCTCTCGCTCTCTCTCTCTGGCTGGTGGTTTTACAGAAAGGGAGGCAAGAAGCGGCAGGTGGTTTTGTGTGTTTTGTCCTGGTCAGGGCGGGCGATGTGGCAAGCAGCCCTTTGTGTACGGTTAAAAGAAAGGAATGATGGATAGTCGGAGATTCAAGCCAAAAGAGGGCAGATATAGCAAGGGTGAGTTGATATGCTGGTGTAGACGCCACCGCAGCCTAGGGGGGGCCATGGGGGAGGACAGGGGTGGGGGAGAGGAGAGAGGAACAGGGGAGGAGGGGCGCGGGGGGAGGAGAGCCACGGGGAAGGAGGATCAGGGGGGGG
>OLKM01000243.1:138970-151470 GCA_900291075.1 Melanogrammus aeglefinus
AACTTTCTAAACAGCAGCATTAAAATATAATAACAACTGCCGGCTCCAAAGATGAACGAAAATAATTATGCACATGAATAAGGTATAAAAGAAAGTCATCAAAACAAACAAACCCACGCAAATATTTTTCACTCACCCACTACCTCAAAGTGCAGTATTATCCTAATCAAAATATTTTCCGTACACTATGCAGATTGAACTGTAACTGTTGGATAGTGCGCAATACTAAATTGTGTGTGTATTTTCACCAGCTGCAAAAGGCTTTACAAAGGTGCACGACGACTTTTCCAGGCAACAAAATCGCTAATCAAGTCATCATAAGACACCCTATGTGCCACTTAAGCATTCTAGTCCCATTGTTGACCATAGAAACAACGGTGGGCCTGTTCATAACAAATATATATATTTTTGTAATGTAATAATGTAATAATTATCATGACATTTTTTTAGCAACCTTAATTTTGGGGGGACCCCGCCAGGTTCTTGGGGCCCTACGCGCTCACACACACACACACACACATAAACACACACACATGCAGGCTCACACGCACAAACATGTTTGCACACAAGTACACACGAACACACACACACAACACAAAGGTAGACACGCATGCAGGAATATGCATGCACACACACACTATGCACAGGCATGTTCAAACAATGTAGCCCTAACCTTTAACCATATTTATATAATTAAACTGTCAATTGAGTTTTGATGCAGATGTAACAATCAGTATTCTTGAACTTTACACATTTATGGCCTAAATTGACATATAATTAGGGAGACATACGGTATGCATGCAAATGTGCATACATACTATTATGTAGGCACTTTATGAAAATGTTATGAGTTGTATAATGTCATTATAGAATGTGATTAAAGTCTCCTATTATATGTCCCAGTATGTGTATTACAAACACATGAGCTTATTATGGCTCAACCTTTACAGTAGATTCCCCCTGTGCATGTTTATATGAATCTACATGGTTCTCTGGACATTGCATGTAGTCTTCAAGGAGTAATGAACCAACACTGTAATCTGAGTAGGATACCGTGTACTCATATCTGATACATGTCCACACATCATCTTAAATAAACTCTTTATTAACCAAGTGATGGATATCTGATACAGGACCACACATCCTCCTAAATAAACTCTTTATTAACCATGTGATCCTTGGTTAATAAAGGTCCACACATCATCTTTAATACTTTTACTATTAGCCATGTGATGCAACCAGGCATTCAGCCGCGCAACCAGATGCAATTCTAACGGCAATTCAAACAGCAATAACGTTTTAATGACTGAACCCCAAAACCATAGTTTAGTCAGAGGCACACACCCTGCTCCTCTTCACATCCACATAAATAATGGTAGAAAGTTAAATTCTGTAATTAAAAAGAGATTACTGTTTGAAACAGTGCGCTTATTAGAACCTTGGTACGTACAGCCACGCGGACGTACTTTTCAAATATGATATTTTATCTCATGTCGTCAAACCGTGAGTTCAGTGAGATGAGGCTGTGTAAGGTTTTGGTCTAATTAACTTCTGAGTTTAGCAAGCTCAAAAAATGCTGCCTATTAAACATCACAACCTGAATAGCATTGTATACTATCGATATATTATTCATAATCTTACACACACCTATTGATGCGCTATTTATTTTATAGGAAGTTTACTTTTCTAGAGTTACCTTACAGATTACAGTGTAGCTTTTGCTGGAGAGAGCAGAGTGTCATGGTTCAGACTGAGCATCAAAGGGTTCAAGTTCCCTGAGCTTAACATGTAATAGCTGCAGAGCATTGTTGCATGAAGTTCCCTCGGGTGCACTTTCCACGTGAAACGTCTTCACACCTCTAAACAGATGACATGCTCTCTCCATATTCATCAAGGATTCCTTCAACATTTTCCACATTTTTCCATACTTGCAACACATTCACACACGCGGCGCGTGATAGAGCTGATGTGCAACTAAACTCGAGGCGAAAGAACGCACTTTGTAAGATGCGCTATCTGTTGCGTAAACAGTGGAAAGTGTGCGTCTGCTTTCTCCGCTAAAACACAGTAATCGTACTTCTGCAGGGATCCTAGACACAATGCAAAGACAAATGGCTGGTCATCCTCCGAGCCAGACCGCTCTCCGGCGCCAACCTATTACCATTCCCTCCGCTCCTCCCGTTCTCCCGGCGAACACCCGTGGAGCTCCGTGTTCCTCCGTGTTCCTAATCATGACAGGAGCCTCCCCCAAGACCCCTGTAGCTCAGCAAAGAGCAGAGAGCTTGGATTATAATTCTGCCCACTCCTTGCAGCGCAATAAATGGAGAATGGGAAATAATTGAGCATGATTGGGCTAATGTTTCACTTGGGCGGATCCTATGTTTCGCCTGGTGTGCGAGAAGCAGGTGATGTAGTCGGGCCGCGCAATTATGTTCCCCGCTACGTTTTGCGGGAGCCAGGGGGTATTTCGATAATTGAAACAAGAAATAATTGTGTTTGTAGTAATCTGATCAAAATTTGGAAAAAAAACAGCTTAGACGTTTTAAATTGATACCGCGCTTTTAATAGCGAAATGGCCTTAACGGGAATTTCTGGAAGTGTTTCCTTAGATATTGCGGGTTTGCATTGGAATTTAAGCACACGCTGATTATTTAAATAGTTTGAATACTCTCCGTGGGATTGTTGTTGTAAATAATTTAAAACAATTTATTCAAGGTTTTGCGAAGGAAATTGAAATGATCCTATAGAATTTGCCTTAGCAGGGGGAAGACATTTAATTTTTTAAATTGCTTAGCCGAATCAAAGACTTTTTCTTCCTCTTTATTCCAATTAACCCCTATGGAGAAGATGCTACGCCACTATTCCTTTGCATTAGTTTGATTTAGTGTCTCAACGAGAATGAAGTTTGAAAAGGATTGTCAATTAGTTTGCATTTTAATTTTAAAACCTTGATCAAATATATGTTCCCAAGGCGCCTCCTGATCTGTGGGGGTTTTGGTTGGCTCACATTTTAAATCCGGAATGAAGTCTATTTATAGATCTTCTCCCAGCCTTTTCTAAATTGAAATGTGTGCAACAACAAAGGTAAAGACTGAAAAAAAAAAGAGAAAAGATGTGAAGGAAGGAACTCACTTTTTTAAACTTATCACTTATAGACAATGAGCAGGAGTAACATGGATAAACAGACGAGAAAACTGAGTGGCTCCCTTGGTGTCAATCAATTATTGGCCAATATAGTTGGTGTTCTGGGTCCTATCCCAGTGTCCTCAGGTAGCTCTGCCTAGTAGTGGGGATGGGATAGACCAGGTTTCCCATAAATCATACATGAAGAGATACAATTCAAGCGTTCCAAAAAAGCATTACTGTATGAAATCATATTGAAACAACAGTTCATGTTGAAACAGGTGCTTTCCTCTCATACGCATGCGGCGTCTCTTTGGAGGACAGATTTTCCTTCACTAAGAGGTATGGTCGAAGGTGCCATTCGGGGCAGCGGCTCTCCCGTTAGAATGAGTACACGTCCGGAGTGATAAACAAGTGCAGGCAACAGCAAATAGTCATATGGCTCCCTGCCTCTCCATGGCCTTAGTACTGCTCTTCCTACTCATTCCTAGCCCTCTCCGTACTTAAATATAACTACCACCTCCAATATTGCTGTAATTTTCGCCCTTTTCGCCATAAAATAGTCAGTGGTCAGCTAAACTTCAGCTGACGTACTCCGTCCACCGGTGATAAACCCTAATACGGAACTACCAAACATGGGCTCTTAGTTATATAACATCCTAAAATATGCCCAGTTGCGACAGTGAGAACGGCAAGCTTTTATTGCTTCTTTTTTCCACTGTTGCTTTGGACACATGGGCCATCCTATCTTGCATCCGGCGCAATTTCTCACTGGCGCATGTGTTGTTGCTAGTTTGCAAATGGCGCAGAGCGTTCTTTTCCCTCCTGCGCTACGCGTCGGTAAATTAGGAATAGTCTAGCGCCCCAAGGGGAGGTTCGGCGAAAGGAGGAGGCGTGTTTTGGCGCAAACGTTCCCTGGTGATATTTTCTCGTTTTAGAAAACCACTTGCGCCACAAACCAGGAAATACCTGGTTTAAAGTCAGCGGCGCGTTGTTCAGATGCTATTTTAACGGCGCATGCATAATGTTGCTTGTGCACCTCGCGCATACACTTTGCTTCTCTCATCTACCTAGCCACACATTCTTGGTATTTGGGAAAGAACAGCTGATACAGCGGTAATAAGTTGTACATTTAAATCAATGCCTCTGCAAACACCGTACAGCAAACACATATTTTCTTGATACAGACATCGTTTACATGCCCATAATTTTCAGGATTGATGAGTATTTGATCGTGAGAAAATTTTGTTTTACCGCGAGTGAGTGCTAAAAAGAATGAATGAATGCGGGTGCGGGTGCGCATGTGTGTATGTGTAAAAGAATGAATGAATGCGCACGCGCGCTGTCTGTGCGTCCATCTGTTTAAACACATGCAAACTAAACACGTAACGCATAATACAGTCCATGGCAATATATATATTAACGGGGGGAGGACACATGCATATTAGGAACACAAGTCGATAATGCATACAATACTGATAGAAACGATGTTTATAATGTATTGCGTATATCTTTAAATAGAACCACAGTTATCGCATATCATATGTTATATCATATAAGTTTTCTTTGCCAAAATTTATTTGAGGTTTTGGAAGAAAACCTTATTCTATTTGTGAATTAGGCCATATTATTTGGCCATAAACTGAGCCATTTGAAGTTTGAAATTCATGTGCATCTGTCTCATCGGAGACTGATGCGCTGTCAAAATATCAACTCGTCAGATTCAAATGCGCTGATGGCTCTTAAAGGGGATGGGAGCTGGCACTCTCATTGGTTTATTGCACGTAACGCCCAAACCACACCTACGGGTAATTAGGCCACTTCAGACCAACCCTTTTTAGATTTGCGCTGGGCGAAAGAGTCATTTTTCGCGCCGGTAAACTAGCGACACCGCCGTAGAACCGCCCACAAAGCTACTTGCGCTTGGCGCTTCTCACTTGCGTTTCAGACCGTTAAAATAGGGCCCATGGTCTGAGCTAGGCCTGATGAATGGAGTTTGTTCTTCGTGGAATTAAAGTTTCAAATCAAATCTTAAGATGCCTACAGATTTCTACCCATTTCAAAGGATCAACAACTTGGTCAACAGCCTGAAATTCAAATGAGAAATTGCAGTTCATTTCTCTCGTCGGCCTCTGGTGGTTTTCCTTTTCTTCCGTTGGCCTGAAATGAGAGCTGCAGTTGAAGTGCTGACATCTCCGATTCTAAATTGTGAACTTGTAGTTTTGTCCATTAAAACAGGCCGACTTCTGAATAGATACAGCTGTTCTATTGCAGAAGCATTGGTCCTATGTAAACCAGAGCATGTTCATATTCTTTCCCCCCTTGTAGGAAGATTCCCCCTGATCTTATCAATCTTTTTGAAGCATATTGGTAGTTTGTCATCTTTCAATGCCTAATCCAACAGTATAGGTGGAATAGAGTAAATGTCCAGTATAGCCGGGAAGAGGAATTGAACCGCACACAGGTAGTGTTGTGATATATCTCCGAATCCTTTATGTCGATTTCATGCTAGGCTGGCTTACCTCCTCCCCCAGTTGAGCGCCGTGACCATTGGTTTTGCTCCACTGAGTTTGACGGCGCTCAGCTGCTAGAACGAGCCTTTCTTGCTTGTTTTTTTTTAGCAGAAAACACAACTCACTCACTATGTAAAGTGCTTTGGGCTTCTTGACAAGTGCTTCATAAATACAATAAATTATTGTTATTATTTTTATTGATTTGCTCGCAATGAATTGTTCAGAGGTCTCCCAGGAAATCCTCACCTGTTGGGGGCAGATCAGAGGAACGCCCGGGCGCAAGGTGGCTCAAAGGACCATACAGGCAGGGCAGATGTTAACGGGAGCTTGGTTTGAATGGGCCATTGTTTTGTTTAGGGTGAACAATTAAACACATTAATCAAAGTAGAAGAAGAAGTAGAAGATTAACTATTTGTTAACATTTTTGTGTGTATGTATTGGATTTAATTTTATTAAAATGCCGTTAGGTAGAATAAATACAACGGGAATTTAACGCAGTGCCATTCGTCTTTAATAAACTTTAGAACTACTATCTGTTAATAACATACGTTGTCCGAAGTCTACTGGTAGGCATCCCTGAGCGAGATGCCCAAACCCCTACCGTCTCTCCTTAACCAACCGAGGGCCCGTCCATTCATAGTATAGAGCTCTGCTACTATACAGTATATACCGTGTCCCTGTAAGGCCAAGAAATGCAATGGTTCAAGGTTATAATCACGGCTATCAGGATGCACACAAAGTGCCGACGTTTTCCGTAGCAGGGGACAAAGAAATTAAAAGAGCAGGGATAAAGAAACCGATTTAAACATCCGATCAAACGTGAACACAGAACAGGCAGAGATGGGCCGTGTGCGTACGCCAGCGCGCCCGGCGAGGTGAAGGGGGGGGGCAAGCGTCTCCTCGCCGCCCTCCCTGCCAGATCCTCGGGAGCCATGTTGCTTTGCTTCGGGAAAGTGATTTCACACTGACTGATTCCCGTGTTCTGAAGTCCACCACCACCTCCCCTCTGCCAACATCCCATCCCATCCCCACCACCACCACCACCACCACCACCACACCACCACCACCACCACCACCACCACCGCCGCCGCCCCCTCTCTGAGGAACCATTCCCCCCGTGAAACCGGAGCGCTCCTTTGTACCGCTGTCTTGGTTTAGCGACAGAGGAGGCACGGCAGCGCGCCAACTCTGGCTTCTAACTCATTAGCGCTGGAACCTTCATCAGAGAGCCCGACGGGTTGATAGCAGCGAATGGGAGCCTTGAGATTTATGACGCTCATCCGCCCTGTGGCTGGCCCGGGCCGATAAGGACCCCATTGTGGTAGACCCCAGCGTTCGCCCCGCGCGTCAACATCGAGGTAGAGCACGGAATGGTTTATAGTTGTTTATATAGTTGAGTGTTCTGTGTATATTCGTTTATTTCCCATCCTAATTCAAACCGACTTAATCGGCCGGAGTTGTCTGCTGTGGGTTGCTGTGCATGTTTTATAGTGTTGGTGTTGAAGTCAATCATCATCCAATCGGTGTTGTTTATTATATGTTTGGAAATGTATAGACCTTTCAGCCTGATTTTGTGTCTGTCAGCACACACACACACACACGCACATATACAAACCACTCTACTTCTCAAACAATTCACATGGATGTAGACACAGCGTCGGGGGCCCCCTGCCACTCAGGAGGTGGCAGGGGGCCCTGTCAGTAGCCTTGAGCAGCTCTGGATGAGTGGAGCTCAAAATGGTGTCCATGCATCATTTAATTATAATTATCCATCCATCATCTTATCTATCCATCCAGCTATTATTTTTTCTAACAATCTATCCATCCAGCCATCATTTATCCATCTAACATATATTCACCCATCCGTTGTCTATCAATCCATCCGTCATTCAATTATAAACATCAGTCAACCAGTTTTGAAACAATAATCATCCATCCATCTCAAAGTCATCCATGTGTGTCCCTCCTCATCCAACCCGTTGTGTCTCCCCGCAGGGCTGGGCATCAGTCTGGGGGGCTGTGCATCAACTCAACTCCATCAACTGTGAAGAGTACAAACAGAAGCTTGATAAAAATGTGTTAGGTCAACCTTCGTTACCAGCCTGTATCGCTAACACTCACTATATATCAGGGGTCAGACTGGCAGCCTGCGAGATAGTTCAACCTGCCTTGAGGGCAATATGATATACAAATCTGTGATAAAAACAAAAAATATTGTTGCTGCAACTATCCAAACCAGGTCAGTAACTTTCAGGGGGGAAAAACCCTGCAAAGCAGAGTTTGGGGAAAATCTGACGAGAATATGCACACAAACACCTACATCATCATTCGGGTATGACCTACATAAAAACAGAAAAGAAAAAACTGCTTGTTGGAGTGTGTGTTGATCATGGCTGGTTTAAGCAGCCTCACCTGGCCTGAGTCAGACTGATTGAACTCTGGGGCTGGGTGAGGCTGCACACCTTGAGCAATCAATGTGCGCCGGTTAAACCAGCAATCCCCGCACAAACAATGCCGCATCATTGTCCACCATCTTTTACAATCAACCAGTTTCCCAGCCCTGCCCCTCTGCGTCCTTGTCTGGAGGAGCCCAGTAAAAGTACCCTAGGTTTAGCGTGGCAGACGCCTAGGTGGGGGCGTGGCATTGTCTTTGTTACAGCGGCGTTTATTGGGCTCCTCCAGACAAGGACGCACGCTGGTAGTAATGGAAACCTGGGTAATTGTACAAAAATGTTGACAAGGATGCAGGACTTTTCTGCTCCATGTTGGCATGAAGGAGGTATCCCTGAGTGTGTTTGGTGATGTTAAAGGCCACTTTATTTTAGGAGGTGATTGACAATGACACAGTGTTGCCATGCAGCAGATCTCTTGAGTGTGTGCGGTGGCGGTGGTTGCACAGTGTACAACAGGTGTGTGCAGCCTCAACCAGCCCCAATCAGTCTAACTTGGTTAAACCAGCCATCATCCACACACACAATACACAAAGGTATATGCAATTCGTAAGACATCAATTGTTGTAGCACTCAAAATAATGCATTGTGTAGATGCCCCACGCTGCCAGTAGGCCCCTAGGAGTACAGAAGGTGTTTGAATAAATGCTAACTAATACATTTAACTTGCACAAATGTCCCTGTCAAAGATAAGACAAGTCGATAAAGAACTAAGGATTTTTCAAGTTGTTTTTGAAGAATAAATATTAATTAACTGAAATCAATAAAAACCCAACGCTTCCGACTTTACAAACAGAAGGTGATGTTTGAAAAGCAACATGATTTCCGCGCTGTTACGATACCCACAGGGTAAGCTCTGACGAATACACTCGTCGACTATTTGAAGAATTCAATATTTTAAAGCATACGCCACAGGGCCGGCCCGATTTAAGTAGCATTTGGTCTCTTATGGCCCACCGCAAACTCAAACTAATGTGTCGCCCCTGCTATACATAGTCCTCCCAGACCCAGCGTGACGGCCTTTATCATGCCTCTAAGCAGCCATCAGTGAGTTGCGTGGCCCCTGTGTTTATACACAAAAGCGCAGGCTGGGACCAGTAAGTCGGGCCAACAAAAATGAATCATGTTTCTTTTTTCACACAGCGCTTGAATGCGGTTGTTTTAGTACAGTTGACACGAACAGAAGTGAAAGTCATTTAAATACCAAACTCCTTTGCCGTTCATCTGTCAGACATACCAGCAACACAGTGTATACAAATTAAGAGCCTCATAAATCAAACCCGTGACTTATTAAATTAATTTCTAAAAAAAAATGGGGACTATAATTAACCAATTGACATTTTGTTTGTGTCGCATCTCCCACAAGTATAATAAAAAGATTTGATATCGAGAAAACCTTGTTTTCCGTAATGGTAATGGCTTTCACCGTTTTGGAAACACCTACGTTTAAATGCTGCTGAACATAATGTATGTTCATTTATATCGGAAAAGGCACAGAGATAGAAAAAGGTTATCGATTATAGTTCCCTTTAAAAAAAAACAAAAAAACAAAAACGATGGTGGGAAATCGAAGGATAAATCCACTTTAACTTCCCCTCTTTGAAACGTTTTCCAAAAAAATCTGAAATGCTGCGGCCTTTGATAAACAAACCTCACTGGCGGCACCTGCCACCTGCTGCTGGGACTAACCTGAAGCCCAAACCAGGCCCTTAATCCCCTGCCTTCGCAACCTGCCTTTAAGTACCACCGGGTACTTGAGTATTAGTCCGTGTTTCATCTGATGTAGTAACTATATGCAGTGCAGCCACCCTCTTTTTCAGCTGGGTGGAGGTGGGGTCAGGGGGGGGTGGTAGCACGTTATGTTCCAGATGAATCAAAGGGGGGTTGGCGGGTGGGGGGGGTGGGGGGGGGGGGGGGGGTGGGGTAGGAGGGCGGGGTTGGGGAGGGGGAGGGGTTGCGGCCATGCAGTCAGCCTGAAGAAGCTACGTGGAAGATCTGAGGCCACCATATGTTTCCCTGGTGGTGGAGCCTTTGAGCGTGTTGTTCCCCAGAATGGAGCCAGGGTTTCGGGGGGGGTGGGGGGGGTGGGGGGCTGTCTGGGACGTTATTTACAGACCGGGGGGGGGAGTCCTATCATTCAACAACTGTTGTTTTTCCACCACTCCGTGTATTTCTCCAGGCCTGTCTGTCATTCGGAGAGAAATAGGTTTCATTTTGAGGGCGTTCAAATTCCAGCAGATGGATCGTCATTTTATGCCGTTTTATTCTCGCCATCTTCCGGGCTGTCACCGGGAATGTAGCGCTGTGGAAACGAGGGCTGTGCCCCCGACTCCCCCTCTCCCAGATACAACAGCAGCTGACTTTGTGCGCTTTGTTTGCTTTTCAGGTCGGCATTGAGGAGATGCTGTCAAGAGCATGGGACTCGCAGCCCAGACTCATCAAGTTCCCCCGGAAGCATCTGAGGAGCGCCTCCTCCAACAGTCTGCGGCGACAGAAGAGAGACTGGGTCATTCCACCAATCAACGTGCCCGAAAACTCCCGGGGGCCATTCCCCCAGATGCTTGTCAGGGTGAGTGACGGGTTCTAAAAATGCACCGTTCTAGCCACAAAAGTTTTGTTACTTCGGAACAACTTTGCTTTTTTTTTTTTTTTTGGGGACGGGAAAGAAATGTTTTGTTCTTGCTCGGAGTTGACGTTTCTGAGATTGTAAGCACTTTATTAGTCGGTGCACACAGGGTTGGTACAGAAAACCATAGGGAGGAAATACAGTACATGATTGGTTTGGCTCAGTGTGCAGGACAGACTGGAGGCTGTACCGGTACACAAGGAGACAATGGACAAGCACAATATAATACATTATCTACACATATCTATCTATTGTTTATCAGAGAGATGGCGAGACAGGAAAATATGTTAATGTTGCGACACGAACATATGTGTACTTCAGTGTGGACGTCAATGTGTTTCACATGCGGTATGTATCTTCATGCCATCATAAGTCTAAGTATGTTTGAGTTCATATACGCTATAAAAGTTGTCTCTCAGTTCAGCGTCCATCAGCCCGACCTCCAGGAGACTCTCCAGTGTCCCCTCCACCAACAGGCCACTCTGTGTTTTATTCATTATTAATTTTGACCTCGACAAAGTTACGAAGAAGCATCCACGCAACGCCTGCATAATACACAAGCTCACACAAACACTGACCCACACACTCACACCTCCAGACACACACACACACCTCCACACACACAGATACAAGCATACAAACATGCTCAAGGACATACACGAGTCTCTAGCACTCATTTGTGGAACCAGGCTATAGATTACAGGAAGCACCTTTCCCCAGCCTGTCAGGCAGAGGGCAGAGCACTCCTCCTGAGGGAGAGGCAGGCAGCAGCAGGGTCTGGAGCCGGCCGGAGGTGGGCTTCCAGCCGCCCCCACAGCGTGGCCCTGTTATACCCTGGGGGCCCCCCTCAGTATGTGTGTGTGTGTGTGTGGGTGTGTGTGTGTGTGTGTGTGTGTGTGTGTGTGTGTGTGTGTGTGTGTGTGTGTGTGTGTGTGTGTGTGTGTGTGTGTGTGTGTGTGCGTGCGTGTGATTGTGCGCGAGCGCGTGAGCGTGTGTGTGTGTAAGGCTGAGCATGTGTATGTGTGTGTGTTTGCATGCACGTGTCAGGTTGTGCAAGTGTATGCGTGCATGTACGTTTGTGTGTCTTTTGTGTTCCTGTATGTGTGTACCCTTAACGGCACATCGCACAGTGGTGTGTGTGTTTGTGTGTGTGGACGCCATGAGTCACGTCACCCAAGGTACAGAGGCTAACCGGTATAGCCGAGGGCTGCACCACACACACCACTGTGTGATGCTCCGTCCCCGAGTCCTACAGCAAGCGGCACAACACTTCACTTCTGACAGGCCGGGCCAGGGAAAGAAACAGTGGGGATTTAGCACTTCATCACGCCTGTCACAGAAGTGGCCGAGTACATCCTTTCGAAGTTTTGCTTTCTCCACACCGCCTCCCTGGGGTCCATGATGGCAACGCCATACAGTTTTTTGTTCTCCTCCCTCTCGTTTGGCCGCCTTTTACCTGGTGTATATTTGGTCGGCAAAGAGCAATTAAACCTGGAGAACAGCTTTTTTTTTTTTTTTTGCTCAGATGAAACACTGAAGAGAAGCAGGTGGGGAGAGAGAGAGGAGAGAGAGAGAGAGAGAGAGAGAGAGAGAGAGAAGAGAGAGAGAGAGAGAGAGAGAGAGAGAGAGAGAAAGGAGAGAGAGAGAGAGAAGAGAGAGAGAGAGAGAGAGAGAGAGAAGAGAGAGAGAGAGAGAGAGAGAGAGAGAGAGAGAGAGAGAGAGAGAGAGCCGCTGCCGACAATATAAAAAATAGGATCCATTTAGAAACCACTGTAAATTGTGTGAGTG
>OLKM01000243.1:153970-158970 GCA_900291075.1 Melanogrammus aeglefinus
GTCGGCTTTATACGGCCGGATGTAGTAATGCCATAGTGTGTTGGCGCTATTCTACTGAGAATGTGAGGAGAATTAATTTCATTGTTAATGCGTGGAGCAGGGGGGGGGGGGGGGGTGTTGTGCGCGCCGGTACTGCCTCGGCTCCTCGCAGGGCTAGACTAAATCGCCTGCTGAATATAGTAATTGGGTTTGTGAGTCACTGCTTAACTTCCATTAATATTTGTTCTCCCACTAATTGCCCCCTTTTCCCCCCTCGCCATCTCCATCCTGCATTTAATTCCTTCATCTAGTTAATGGTGTGCGATGGCGGCGGCAGTTTGTGTGCTAGTGTGTGTGCATTTTTGTCTGTGTGTGTGTGTGTGTGTGTGTGTGTGTGTGTGTGTGTGTGTGTGTGCGTTTTGGGTGCACATTTGTGTAACGCATCCGAATATTTTTTTTTTTTGCCCACATACAAAATACTTAACTCAGTTTGACTTTATTTTTTCCATTTGAAAAACCAAGTGAGGCATCATCTAAACCGCCAGCATTTGTTACGTTTTTTTTTCCATTTTGTCATTTTGTTTTTAGCTTTCTGAACGTAAACAGAGAGTCCAGCGGGGCAAAGTTTGCCGTCAAACTGTGGCAGAGCCCCCTCGAAACCCCGGGTGAATCCGATGAGCTTGATACAAACACACAATTGTTTGTCCAAAGAACTGATTCAGAGTCCCAAATCCTTTACTCAAAAAGCAGGGCTGACGGCTCCATCCGAAGGTTATCCGCAGGCTAGCGCTGGTGGCATACTAAACAATCACCTTGCTCTGACGCTGGCCATATCAGCTGGCTATCACCTTTTCTTCTCCAAATCGTTTTTTTTCTTCCTGCACCCTCTTTGTCTCCTTTGATGTAACGTAGCTAAGTGGAATGTCTCTTTCTTTTTTGCATCGCATCAAAAAAAAACTCCCGGCGTTAGAGACCGTGCAGCAGCCAAAAGGAAGGTCGTTCTTCTGTTTACACTGTAAAAAAACGGGATATTAGTCTGTGTTTTTTTAAGTCCAATTTTTTTATGGAAAAATAAAGTGCCGCAGGGGCAGTTTAGGCGTTGAAAGTATTTTTTTTAATAAATCCACCGCGGGGAAGGATGAAGCACAATGCTGGTGTCAGAAACAGCACAAGGACATCTAGCACACACGCGCATGCACGCACACACGTACGTACGCACACATGCACACACACTACAGCCACTTCAAAACCTGCGCGTGCGAGCAACCCAAACAAATCCATAGCCCACCAGGAGGAAAAGAAGGTGATGAAATGTGTCAAATAGAAAAAGTCAAAAAACAAAATAAGCCCCAGATAACGAAACAAAGAAATCTGAAAAAAAGATAAAAGCTATCATACACTCCAGGGACAACAGCGACAGACAGAGAAACGGGGAAAAAGAACTGAAAAACACATTTCTTAGCTGCGGAAGAGTGGCTTGCTCATTTCCTATTCACTTTCTGATCCATAATGGAGGGGGCTGCCTCTGTGCCGGGCCCCAGTTGCAGGCTTCTTTATGAGGATCAGGGATGACTGTGCTCTTCGGTGGCTCAGTCAGCTGCATTCACTGGAGATATTGAAGCTGAGCCCTCCACAGTTCTCTCCCATCTCCTCGATGACTATTTTTAACTGTATATATATATATATATATATATATATATATATATGTCTTTATGTATTTCTATATCTATAAATGTGAATCCATAGAGATCTGTTTATATATAGTGTGTCTGTTTGTGTGTGTGTGTGTGTGGGTGTGTGTGTGTGTTTGTGTGTGTGTGTGTGTGTGGGTGTGTGTCTGGGGGTGTGTGTTTGTGTGTGTGTGTGTGTGTGTGTGTGTGGGGTGCGTGTGTGTGTGTGGGTGTGTGTGTGTGTGTGTGTGTGTGTGTGTGTGTGTGTGTGTGTGCGGGGGTGTGTGTGTGTGTGTGTGTGTGTGTGTGTGTGTGTGTGTGTGTGTGTGTGTGTGTGTGTGTGTGTGTGTGTGTGTGTGTGTGTGTGTGTGTGTGTGTGTGTGTGTGTGTGTGTGTGTGTCTGCATACATGCGTATCTCAAACACGAGATCTGTCTCAATATCATTGTGCAGCAGTGCTTAACAAGACAATTTTTCCTTTGCGGTGGCCGCCCAGATTGTGTTTATTCCTCGTGTTTTTTTTTTGCGGGTGACCTCGCACAAAAGAAAAGGTTTGATGGCTTGCAGAACCTCGGACAATCCCGCAGCTCGTCTCTAATTGGAAATGTTGTTTTCATTTGGCCCCTCGTTCTCCCTGTCCCTCCCTCCCTCTCTGTCTTCTCTTTCATCCCCCCCACTCCCACCTCCTTCTTGCTCTCCTGCCATTTTGTACCCTGATGTTAGTTGTACCTGGCTCTGGCCTACTGGTGAATTTGAATTCCTCAGAATTCGCCCCATCAGATGCAGGGCATGTCAGCTTTGAAGGCTCCACAAACACACTTCGCAGGGACGGATCAAAGCGGAACAAAACAGATCTGTTGTTTTTTTTTCATGCTTTCGTTTCAGCGTTTGTTTGTTTTTTTTGTTCTTTTTTTCGCTTTGTCCCTGGAGTTCAACCAAAATAGACACTGGAGCCGAGCGGGGAGCGTGTTGGCGTTGTGATGCAGGCATTGGGGTGCAGTGAAGGTCTCCGCCTATGAAATGTGACCGTGTGATCCGGCCCAAAACCGCCACGGTCATTCCCTAAGTGCAAAGATGTTCTCTTTAATGTGAAGATGTTAGGCTAGAAATGTTTTCTAAGAATTCTTGACCCCGATCATCTGGCATGGCTCCGTAGGGTCAAACATGACACTACTACCACTACTTCTATGATTACCACCGCTTATGAGCCTCCTTAGACCATCCAGATATCATGTGTGCGTTCGGCAACAAACATCAGGCTCGCCTTCGCTCGGCAGCATTTCATTTACAAACACGGCCGAGGCCTTGTTATTAAAGAAAACTCAAAACCAGGCGAGCGACCCTTGTGCCCTATTTGCTCTTGCGGATCCGGTTGGATGGAAGTCAAAAACATGTTATAATCGCACAAAACCTTCCGTGTGGTTTTCTTTTCCCTCTTTTTACATCGTTATTCAGTATTCCTCGGATGAATCGCTGCACTCACCATCGAGCCCAGCATTGTTGATAGCAGTGGACTGCCGTGCTTCTGCGTCTTCATGAACTGAGAATCATTTGACTGAGGCTCACTCGCGTTTGACATCTCTTTGAAAAAGCTTCCTACGGGATCGAGGCAGATATGAACTTGCGAGATTGGAGCGATTTCACAAGGCTAACTACTTATACTATCATGTGTAATACTGTAATACTACTATCACGACTACTACTTCTACTCCGAATACAACTCTAGAGATGTACCTTCTCATGCTTCATTTCAAACCCACCTTCACGTCAAACCCACCTGCATAAAAGCATCTCAGTTAAATTAAAGTTGTTTGTTTTGCAACACAAATGAATATCGCTTATGCAAAAAATATCTTTTCATCCTGAATTGGCAACAAACCTCAGTGAGCATTTAGCTAAATGAAGTGAACAACAAAGAGAGGCACACTTTTTTCAAGCAATATCATTTTTCAGATATATACTGTAAGGGGGACTCGATGTTAGAGCTTGGTAGTTATTACACATGATTACTTTATAGGAAACATATGTGCACGCAGGTGTTTGACAGGAAAGTAGAAAGTAAGAGAGCGATAGCGGGGGGAGAAAGAGAGAGAGTTTGGAGCGAGAGAGAGGGGGATTGGATCGAGTATACGACCCAGAAACTATGAGGGTTTTTTTATTTTGTATTTGTGCCATATTGAGATTTGGTAATGTTGTCCTAATTATTGACAACAGCTGTGAGTTTTAACTTTGACAAAGACGCAATCATAATAATAGTCATAACCAAAACAACAAGTGTTGTTCAATTAACCATATGAATATATTACACTTATGCCCACTTAGAGCCTGCAGCATCGCCTATAACAGGCCTGATTGTTGGACTGTCTCTTATTCTAATGTTTATCGACGCATGACAATTAATGCAGTGCACCCATGCAATACAGCCCTCATTCTGTCCACCCATCCACAAAGGGTGTACTGCAGGTACACACACACACACACACACACACACACACACACACACACACACACACACACACACGACAGACAGACAGACAGACAGACAGACAGACAGACAGACAGACAGACAGACAGACAGACAGACAGACAGACAGACAGACAGACAGACAGACAGACAGACAGACAGACAGACAGACAGACAGACAGACACAACCCCAACCCCCTACACAAACACACACGCACACACACACACACATAGACACACGCACATGCACACACACACACATGCTAGGAATCACATTGGTTGTGTTTTCCATACACACAAACAGGTTTTTTGTACACATGTAGTGATTTTTTATCCGGAATAGAATTATTTGCAGGCAACAATCAATGTCCCACTACACTGCAATCTACAGCCACATGCGTTACTGCGTTCACCGAAACAACTTCACACTTCAAAAACTCAATATCTTACCTGACAGTCTTTTAATATGTTTAGGCTACGACAACAAATTTAACCCAAATTAACCCTGTTCCAGAAAAATATATTTATTCATTTATTTATTCATTTATTTTATAATAATGTGAGGGAAAATGTGTTATGAGCAACAATAATCGACACACGTAGACACTGAGCCATAACATGATGCATTTAAGAAGAACCTTTTAGCAGCCTCCGGTCATCATCTACGGATTAGCTTTGCTCACATCCCATAATTAACCCCTCAAAGATATATAATAGTGAGACCACAGGTGACTCTTAGCTGTTCAATGTGATCTCATCTTGGATGGATTCCTGACCTTAAGGTATAAACTGTCCGCTCCTCTCTAGCCCCCACAGCTTTTTTGTCAAAAAGTTTTCCAAATTGGGGTACACATTTTAATTTCATTGATACCTTCACATTAACTTGTG
>OLKM01000243.1:163970-168970 GCA_900291075.1 Melanogrammus aeglefinus
ATAAAAGTATTGACTGTGTTTTCTCAGCCAACGCCAACTGAGAAAGGACCACAGATCAATACTGTATCAGCCATGCCGTTAAATGTCAGAACCACATTCTGTTACAGTAACAAAGACCCCTGCGGTGTACTACACACAGGTCAGATTAAAACACTCACTAGCAAACACATTTTTCAACTACCAACCTCAGGCCAAACATTATAAGTGATGGTTACAGAAAATCTTGGCAGACCCAGAGAGAGAGAGTTTGGCAGTAGGGTAAATATATTCCACTGGAAGAGCGTTGACATTCATATGAAAACATACAATCAGTTGTACCGCCCACGTTTATTCCTGGAACTTTTCAACTTCTTTCTTCTTCTTCTATATTTAACCAATATCATAACTTAATCAAAGGGATAGCGGCAAAACAACGATTTCATTGCTACGATACTGTGTGTGTGTGTGTGTGTGTGTGTGTGTGTGTGTGTGTGTGTGTGTGTGTGTGTGTGTGTGTGTGTGTGTGTGTGTGTGTGTGTGTGTGTGTGTGTGTGTGTGTGTGTGTGTGTGCATGTTCATGTTCACGGCTGTGTGTGTTTGCATGTGTGAAGATGTGAATGGCATCTTCACTGGGTTAAACCATGTTTTAAAAGTTGCACATGCTCCTGTACGGCCGTAGTAGTCTGCAGCTGTGGCTCATAGGTTAATTGGGCCACACCAATTCTGGTGCTGAGTTCTTGACTGGAGGGGGGCTCGAGTTGTGCAAGGTAATCGACTGTTGTGCTATTGTTTGTTTACAAGTAAAAATATGCTTTTTAACAACAACCATGTGCTTTGAGGAAACTCTTTTTCACAGCATCCAAGTGTGTGTGTTAGCGTGCGTGTGTGTGTGTGTTTGTGTTGGTGTGTGTGTGTGTGTGTTAGCATGCATTTTTGTGTGTTCAGGTGCGCCTCTGTGTTTGTGTCTCGGTCCAGTGGCTAAAGCCTGTTGTCTGGTGTTCCTCAGATCCGCTCGGACCAGGACGTGACGGTGGGGATCCGCTACAGCATCACCGGGGCCGGAGCCGACCAGCCCCCCAGTGACATCTACAGCATAGACCCCGTCAACGGGAAGATGTTCGTCACCAGACCCCTGGACCGGGAGGAGAGGGCCTCCTACCATGTGAGCGCCTGTCTGTCTGTCCGTCCGTCTGTCCGTCTGTCTGCGTGCTTCGGCTAGTCTTTTAAATGGTGAATGAACTGCAATTATATCGAACTTTATCCAAAACAATATCGCCCAACATTCACCAAATCATGCACATCTTCACACACCGACAGCGGTGTCAGCCATGCATGGCACCAGCGAGCTCGTCGGGAGCAGTCAGGGTTATGTGCCTTGCTCAGGGACACCTCGACACTCAGCTAGGAGGAGCCGGGGATCGAACTAGCAACCTTGCGGTTACAAGCCAACCCGCTCTCCCTCCTGAGCTAGTGCCGCCTTCTTGTGCTTGTCTGTTGGCTCCTCATTAAATGTTTGATGTCAAGTTGCCCGTCTCTTGTTTTATTCTTATTATCTCTCAAAAATAATTGTATTCCTCCGCTGTCCATCTGTCGTTTCTGTCAGTTTACAAGGCTGAGTTTCAGACGTCTGTCTGTCTGCTTATCTGTCTGTCTACTTGTCAATCTGTCCTCCTTTCTGATTGTCTGTCTGTGTGTCTGACTCTGTCTGTCCAGTGTCCATCCATCTGTCTGTCTCTCTGGCTGTCTGGCTGGCTGTCTGGCTGTCTGCCTGTCCATCAGTCTACCTGTTTGCCTATCACACAACCTGCATTTACTGTAGGTCCATCAGTCTACCTGTATGTCTGTCAGACTACCTTTCTGTCAGTCAGTTGACCATTCTGTCGGTCACAACCTGCATTTACTGTAGGTCCATCAGTCTACCTGTCTGTCTCTCAGACTTCCTTTTGTCAGTCAGTTTACCTTTCTGCTGGTCAGTCAGTCTGTCTGTATGTCCATCTGTCTGTTTGTCAATCCATCTGTCAGTCAGTGTGCCTATCTGTCTTCCCAGTGCGTCCTCACCGAAACGTTACTCCTTCATTATTATCCCCCTCCCCACCTATCTTCGCCGTGCACCTGTCTGCATGTGAGCGTGTGTGTCCTTCCAAATAAATCCCATAAGTCTGAGTACATTCTGCTCATGCACACGTCTCCCTTCAAAGCCCAGCCGATCCCCCAAGAGAGAGAGAGAGTGACGGAGAGACAGAGATAGAGACAGAGAGAGAGAGAGAGAGAGAGAGTGACACAGAGAAAGAGTGACATCAGAGAGGGGGATGAAGAGAAAGAGAGAGAGGAAGAGAAAGTGCCAGAGAGCTTAATAGAGAGGGAATGGGAGATGAAGAGAGAGAGAGAAGGAGCTATCGAGAGAAGAAAGAGAGAGATTGCCTTGACGAAGCGCAGATTTTTCACTGCCACTCCATCTGTCAATTAGATGGAGGTTTACCTGCAAAAAGCCACACAGGATGTAGAGGGTGGAAATGAAAAGAAGAGGAGGAGGGGAATAAAACACTCAGAAAGGAAGAGAGACAGCAGAGTCGGAAAATGTTGAAAGTACTCAGAACTAATGGGCAGAGGCGTTTCATGTGTGCGTGTTTGTCTGTGTGTGTGTGTACATTCATGTGGAGTATGATAGCATGTGGGCAGCCATTGGTCTTTGTCTATCTCTCTTTCTCTGTATCTCCCCCGGTCTCTCTCTTTTCTCCTTCTCTCATTGCTGTTCTCTCATTTCTGTCTCTCTCTCTCTCTCTCTCTCTCTCTCTCTCTCTCTCTCTCTCTCTCTCTCTCTCTCTCTTCCTCTCTCTCTCTCTCTCTCTCTCTCCTCTCTCTCTCTCTTCTCTCTCTCTCTCTCTCTCTCCCACCCCTCTCCATTACTCTCTCTTTCTCCCACCCCACTCCATCCCTCTCCCCTTTTCTCTCTCCCCCTCCCTCCCTCCCTGTCTCTCAGTACTCCCATGCCTGCAGCTAGCTTGCGCTACATTTTGATAGTGCTAACTTCAGTGCCCACCCCCGTGAACCGCGCAGCTGGCCAGTGTAAAGGGCAGGCTTGGAGCACTGCCCTAGTTATCCCTACATCCCTGCCCACCAACACAGACCTTCAACCACCAAACCAGCCAGAGCAGCCCCGCAGCCAGCAAGCCCTCCCGGCAGCTCGGCTAATCACAGCCAGGGTTGGGTTCGCCACCGCTGGGATTGGGGGGATACGGCAGCCCGTGGGCTAGCAGCACTGAATTACACATGCAAATCACACAGGACCTCTCCTGGCGAAAGGCAGCTGAAATTTGGTGCGCGTTCAGTTGTGTTGCACGCTTTTAGTTAAGTGCACAAGAAGAGGATTCACGTCTCCGTCGAGCGAGGCTCGGGCCGTAGCCAGCGGCTTATCGTCCTGATGCATCGGCGCCCCATCTGCCCCTGCTAAGCTCATAGGAAAGCTAAATCGTACCTCTTAGAAACGGAGAGTGGGGTTCCCGTGTTTGCTTGCGCTCTGCCCAGGCTCGTGGCAGTACTGCAGCGAGCACACCGGTAAACCGCACCGAAGAGTTCCCGTTGATTGTTTAAAGGTCTCATTCCGTGAGAAACTGAGAATACTTGTTTTTGTGGAAATACTATAGGTCTCTACGAGTTGCATATGCATGCTGCGCGTGAAAGTGTTCCTCTACCCCCATTACCTATATGAGGCAATGAGAGAAATCACAGAGAAAAACGAGCGGATGAGAAAACCCCATCGGTGTGACGTCACACCGAAAATTAGTATTCATGGCCACGCCTCCCGCCCAGCTTAGCTAGCTTGCTACCGCCCACCGGTAGACAGGAAGTAGCAGAGCTCATTTCTGCAGCTCAGCGTCACAGTGCTCTTAGCCAATCAGAGGCGAGCAGATTAGCATATCATGCATATTCATGTTAAGAGGCGAAATCCTGTCGTTCGTCCCCTCCCACCTCCCCCAACAAACTAAAACAGCATGAAACAGACCCAGCAAAGCTTTTTTTTCTCTAAAACCGGCTCTTAGGGCATCAATTCAGACTACAGATCACCGCAAAATTAACGAAAAAACGATGAGATGAGACCTTTAAGTGACACGTTTCTATATACGGGTGCTTTGGTCGAATTAGATGAACAGATGGCTCTTAAAGTTACCTTGAAGATCATCGTTCATCTCGGTTTCATCTGTCCTGCTGAGTTCCTTGCCTGTGTGTCTGCATTTGTTGTTTCTAGTTTGTGTGAGTGAGTGTGTGTGTGTGTGTGTGTGTGTGTGTTTGTCTTTGTCTGTGTGTGTGTGTGTCTGAACGCATGCTGTGTGCGCGAGCCCCCGTGTCTCCACACTTCTGCACCGCCGTCTTATAGTTGTTCATCTGTAATGATACTTTAAAGAGTGGCGCTCCACACCTACACAGCGGTACCTCTTCAGGAAGCGGGCCTTCAGGGGGCAGCTCAAACCGGCAGGTTATCTGTCCGCTGAGAAGAAAGAAGCTCAGTTCTCCGGTAAACACTTCCCATTCAACACAGGCTGTTACTAAAGCGACCCCGAGACACAGAGAGCAGAGGATCCCCCCCCGCTCGTCCTGCTCGTGACACGTTATGTAATTTACCTCAGGGGAACCCTTGGCTCAAGGCGGCGCGCGGGGGGAAATCAGACTGTTGTTTTATACTTTTGCTTTTAGGTTGACGGAAGGTTGCAAGCCCTTTGTGGCTCTTGTGGGCAAAAAGTTTGCTTGTTAGTTTCAGGCTCAACTGGGGAAGAGAGGCGAGGCTGCAGGTTTTTGACAGACTGTCATTGAGTGGGAGGGAGAGCCATATAAAGAGACAGGGCCATAGAGAGAGAGACAGATGTGAGATAGGGCAGATGAAAGATGGAACTCTGATCTGACGGTTTTGTTAATGTTTGTTCATTTGTTTGTGTTGGTGAGCAAGTGTGTTTTTTTTGCGCATGGCTCTTCTGTACCCATAGATAGAAACGGAGACGGGTATGACTTGGTCTGTGGTCCCTGTT
>OLKM01000243.1:171470-181470 GCA_900291075.1 Melanogrammus aeglefinus
CCCCCGACCCCCACACCCTCTCCGCCACCCCCCCTCTCCGCCACCCTCCCAGCCCTCATGCTCACCTCAAGAAGTGTAGTTTTACTCCACCTAAACACTTCAACCCACGGTCCTCAGCGTTGGCGGTGGCCCTGGTTCAAGGTGCTAACAGGATGCGTGTGCCTCCGCAGCCCTGAGTGTGCGCGAGGGGGAGACGCAGCGTTTGCCAATCACACACGGTCGCCAATTAACAGCGAGGCGAAGGCTGAGCTGTAATCGAGCTCTTCCCGTTCGGGCGACGGCACGTGCAGAACCTGCCATCCCTTCGTTTTCAATCAAGACGCCCCGGATTGGTCTTCTCGCCTCCCGAGCGCGCGCGCACACACACACACACACACACACACACACACACACACACACACACACACACACACACACACACACACACACACAGACGCCCCTTGTTTTTTATAGAGCTGTGCATTTCCTCTGAAAAGGCAGAGCGGTGTGTGTGCCTGTTCTTCTTCCAAATGTCACTTAATTAGTGTTTCCCAAAGTGGGATGCGCAGGAGGGGCCCAGAGGTTGCGCGGGATTAGAAAGGGAGGGGGGGGGGGGGTTGGTTGCGTATTATCGCGAGGGGGAAAAGCTAAATCGAGAACAGAATATCAAAGATTTATCAAACACAGGCTCAACGAACACTTAGAAATAAGAGCTGGGATCCAACACATGAACAAATGCCTGCAGCCCTGCACTTGCAACCTTATGCAAGATGCAACCTTATTATGGCCGTGCGTGAACACTGCAAGACTGGCGTGAACCAACATTGAATTATAATCCCTGCCCTGGCTCACAGCTCAACTGCCAACTGCGTGCCCACTGCGACGTTAACGGCGGAAATAACACAACTCTAAATACCCTGGGCGTGTGTGGCGTGCACTGTGCCACACACACATGTCCAGCAAGTATCATTGATCCTTTTTGACCCGGGAACAGTTGATGGGGCTGCTGACCGCCCCTAAGGTCTGTGGGGGGCACGAGTTATTCTAACCAAATTTGGGAGGGCTGGCTATGTCATCATGTCTTTTAGGGATGAATCCAACTAATTCTATTATGTCTTTGTCTATGTATGAGTCTGGGGTTTGACCGCGCATTGACGGCACGTCTATGTTCCTTCTTGTTCTGCAGCTTCGAGCGCACGCGGTGGACATGAACGGGAACCAGGTGGAGAACCCTATAGACCTCTACATCTACGTCATCGACATGAACGACAACAGGCCCGAGTTCCAGAACCAGGTCTACAACGGCTCAGTGGACGAGGGATCAAAACCAGGTCAGGGGTCGCGGCCTTCGTACACAATGAACCAAAAGAACCGTGGACTTGCCTCCATTGATTATCGATTCGTAGGGTTGGCCCAATGGCTGCAGGAGAAAAGCTTGCAGAGTCTGGCTGTATAATTGTCTGATGCTGCTGATGCATAATGCCGGTCTAAGTTGCATGTGTATGTTTACAGTATTCTTTCCATTGAGTAGCTTACTTAGGATAATAATAATAATACATTTTATTTTTGGCGCCTTTCAAGTCAACCATGGTCACCATTGCATAGAGTAACAAAAATAATAAAATAAAAAACAACAATAAGGATAAAGAATAAAGTCTAGTGCACAGTGACCAGTCAGGGTGAGTATGCCAGTTTGAACAGGTGGGTTATGAGTTTGGATTTGAATGTTGTGATGGAATCTGACTTATGTGTTTGGGGATGGGGGGGGTTCCATAGTCTGGGTGCCGAGGTTTAGAGGAGCTTGATTATGAAAGGGTAGAAAGATGGCTACCCGTATTGTCAGCCTAACACACAAGACAAAGCACCTGATCTCATTTGGTTTAATAATATAAAATTCATGAAATAATTAAATGATTCACGTATCCCCTTTTAAATATGAATACCTTCGTGGTATACGGCCTGTTTGTGGTGTCTATTTTAGGTGGCGGACCAGAGGTTATGGGGTATATACTACATGCATAAGTCTAGCTCTGGGCAGATGGCAGCTAACAGCAGTGCAATCCTATCAACTGCATACAAATTGTTGTCGGTTTTATCCACCAGTACCTTTGATCCCTTTTAGTAAAAACATGGCCATGATAAAGGTTAATTAATGGTTCTGTGAACGCACTTTGGGATCCTGAGGGATTCTTAGGTGCCGGGAGGGGGGGGGCTCAGTTCAAGTTCAGTACTTTCCTAATGAGAAGAAGTTCTGTGTTTATTTGTTGGGGTTATCGGTGAGGTGGTGGGTCAGGGGGAGGGGATCCTATCACATCACCGGACGCCTCAGACAGGGGGGGTGGTGGTGGGGGATATGGGGGGGGGGCAAGCACTCTGTGGAGACGAGCAGCCTGTGGTCAATCCAGAGTCACAGACGAGCGGCGAATGCTCAAGTAGCCTCTGGTGTCTGGGTCTGGATGAACCGTTGCACCCCAAGGAGTTGTCTTCATCTTCATACCGCTCAGAAGTTGCGCCACGGCCCCCACGGCGGACTACAATCCCTGTAGAGTTTGTAAACAACACAGGAAGCAAAGTGTGTGTGTCTGGCCTGCGTGTGTGTGCTGTTGAGCAACAAAGCGGGGAATACTATGAAAGCCAGCACAGTACGACTGTGTGGCTGTGTTCATGTGTGCGTGTGTAACGTCTGTATGTGTTTCCGTGTATGCACTCAAGTGTGTGTGAAAGCTGGAGAGCAGTACGTCAGCTTCTGTCGTACTGCTACTACATCCCGTCTAATGATTAAATTCAGAGATCACACTCTCAGTGGATGTGTAACGTGCAAATCCATATAGAAGCGACCAATTAATACAAATCTTTGGATCTTTAATTAAAACCAGTTAATGAAGGATGTTTGTTATCGCCACATTATAAGAATCATTGCTACTACGATGAGTTCCCCGATTGAAAATAACACATCGCTTAGAAACTGGTGTTAAAACACTTATTATATTTAGTATCCCACACTATCTAACACCTATATTTCCGTAATTGGTTATTTCGCGGAACAAGAGTGGAGATGTAAACTCTCTGGGATTCATCTCTTGTGACTTTAACAAGGAATTTGTTCTCGAAATATCCGACCCGTCAAAGGGAGGAACATGCTCACAAAGCTGGTCCCGCACCATGATGAGAGCAGTCCTCATCACCCTTAGAAGGGAATGTGTCCTTTTAGCGTCCCCAAACAGCCGGCGCCAGGCGCACAGCGTTTGTGCTGGTGTAAGGATGTGAGGTGACGAGACGAGGTATTGCTCTATCATATTGTGTATCTGGGAGGCCTAGATATCAAAGTGGGTCTCTGAAGCATTACAAGGATCGTGTTGCTGTGTTCCCACTGCGGGGAAGCCACTAGGGACAGAGGAGACCCAGGGTGATCCCGCACCTTATCACCAGAGCCAGATGCAGCATTGCCCTGTGATCGGATCAGTCAGCCAGCCATGTGCCGTTGTCATGCACGCGCACGCACACGCACACGCGCGCGCACACACACACACACACACACACACACACACACACACACACACACACACACACACACATACACATTAACACACATACTGCAAACGCACACACACACACTCACACACATACTGCAAATACACACACACACACACGCAAACACACATACAGAAAAAAACAGCAAAAACACAGACATACACACACAAACACATGCAAACAAACATAAAGATACACACGCACGCACACACACACACACACAAACCTATATTGCAATCACAAACATTCAAACCGATAAACATGTGCACATAAACATGCACACACGCACACACACAGACACACACGCACCCATAGACTGGAACTAATTCGAATATGTTAGTATCTGTTCCTGCTGCGGTGCTATTTTAAATCATGCGTACAAACTAGCGCCCCTGTGTCTGAGCGAACACTATTCACCATTTCATTCCAATTTGGACAAATATCTTGAAACACGATTGCCTCTTTTGGTAAGAATCACAAAATATCAAACGTCAGAATGTAATTTAATACTTTAAAGCTAGGGTATGCGATTTTGGGGAAAACAGCCGTTGAGATTCCGTTGCGTACTCTCCCACGCGCTACCTGCTGTAGCTCCTCCCTCCGAACGTCAGTGATGCGCGTTCATGTGAATTCAGTTACATTGATAGGAAGACGAAACACCATGTCCGATTCCGAGGTAATTAAACATTAGTGCTGATAACTGCATAAGTACATATATAGCATCAACATCTTACTCACAGACATACCATGTATGTTATCTTAAAATCATTGTAGTTGCGCTGGTAGAAAGGTAGCTGTATCAGCCAAGCAAGTTAGCAAACTAAGTGCAACTGTAATTTGTTAGCATAAGCTGCTAGGCTCGTGAACGCTCACGCAGGGACTCACGAACGTCGGTGCCAAGTTGACGGACAGTCCCACAGCCAATAAGAACGGAGAATCGGAGCCTCGCTCTGATTGGTCAAAGTGTACATGAGCGGTGGCATTTTTTGGGGGGGGCACACAGAGGCAGGGGAGAGCAAAGTGATGTGCAGATATTCTCAGAGCACTTCGCCTACATATAGCTGACTGGCTATTATGACATTTTTGCTAAATATTTCAGTAAACAAATCGCCTACCCTAGCTTTAATACCTTAAAATAATAAAACCAACCAAAAGTCTGAAACGTAAGTCCATATTTTAAAAGAAACCTTTAGCTATACATATAAAATCTGTGTCTAATTCTACATTTAACTTCCCTATCTTGAACTTCACTATCACTTGTGGTACACTTGATCTTAAAAGCCTGCATTCTGGGCTTACTGTTCCTGCGGTGTGGGATAAATGAGACGCTAGCTAGCTAGCTGCTGTGTGAAGCGTGCAGCAGTGGGTTGCTCTCAGGAGGCACCTAGCTTCATGGCGGCGTGACATCCTCTGTCCTGGCACACTAACTGTCTGGCAATGCACTCACAACATCTGCTCCGTAATTTCCAGGCAAACCACCCTTCTCTCTCTCTCTCTCTCTCTCTCTCTCTCTCTCTCTCTCTCTCTCTCTCTCTCTCTCTCTCTCTCTCTCTCTCTCTCTCTCTCTCTCTCTCTCTCTCTCTCTCTCTCTCTCTCTCTCTCTCTCTCTCTTTTACTGGCATGTGGTAATGCAGGAAACTTTTCTCTTTATGAACCTGCTCCTTCTTCGTCCCTCCTCTCTCTAACCCAAGCCCGTGTGAGGAAGCAAAGTTCCAGAGAGACGGGAGGGCCGGGTGAAAAGCAAGGCAGCTGAGTGGCTGCTCTCAGGCACCATTTGTCCTGCTGAGGACCTGTGGGGGGCTGATGGTGGATTAGGAATGGGGGGGGGGGGAGTGCCTCTCTCTCTCTGTGGCTCATTCCCTCTCCCTCCTTTCTTTGTTCGTTTCTTTCTTACTTACCTTCATTATTGTAGCCATCGGTTCGTTGATTCTTCTTCATTAATTGAAAAAAAACAATAATAATTTGTTGTCATTGTTTCATCAACTCTAGCTTTCTCATTCTTCCATTTTGTTTGTTTGTTTGTCCAGTCGGTGGTTCTCTCTCCCTCACTCTTTTATCTTTCTCTCGTCCTCTGGTAGAGTTTGCTAACATTTTTGGAGGGATTGGGGGGACAGTTACCTCCGTCTGGCCTGTGGGCTCATTACCGACCCAGCACGGGAGGGGAGGTTGGCACAGGGTGGAGGTGGGGTGGGGAGAAGTCCATCGTTGTTTCAATCTGTTTAATCAACCTAGACTGTGTGTGTGTGTGTGTGTGTGTGTGTGTGTGTGTGTGTGTGTGTGTGTGTGTGTGTGTGTGTGTGTGTGTGTGTGTCCGTGTGTGTGTGTGCTGTGTGTGTGCTTGACCATTAAAGTGTCTGTTTTTTGGGTTATCCAGTGTATCCCTTTGTTCCTCACCAAGAGTCGGGTGTTGCCATGGTTATGGCATTTCTTTCTGGAACTTTTGCACCAAACTGATCGTGTCAGGTAGCCAGGCATTTTTTGACTGTGCTTAGCTAAACGGCACCTATAGCGCCCTGTGAGTGATCAACAACAACCCATCATTTTGAGACTGTTGAATATAGTACCCGAATGTAATTATAAGGGTCTATAAGAACAAGGGCCCGTAGAAAAGGAATGGACTTTTTGTCTTGGACTGCAAAGAGAGAAATTATAATAATCTACACTCAGTTCATCTTACATCTAAACAACCCAGCCAAAGTAGTTTGAACGGACGTTCATTCTTGCACACGTTTATAAATGTCAATGATGTTTTTGTCATGATTGACATTCATAAATGAGCAGACTATTCCCAGTAAGATCGCCATCCGCCATTCTAGTCAGAGGTTGTGTTGGCAACCATTTCCCTTGCGTCATGCCTAGTTCCCTCATTTATATAATTCTGTTTATCTATCTCTCTTTCTGTCTGTTTCTCTATCTGTTGCTTCTTCTGTAGATGATCATGATTTTCACTCCAGAATTCATGTCCTACCCATCTCTTTTCTTTAAAGAACTATAGCTCTTAAAATATGAATCTTTTCCTTCCCTTCATGGTAAACCATTTTCCTTTCATGCTAGCTGTATCTGTGATGGTATGTGGATCTCTTGTGTTAGCTGTATCTGTGATGGTATGTGGATCTCTTGTGTTAGCTGTATCTGTGATGGTATGTTGATCTCTTGTGTTAGCTGAATCTGTAAGGGTCCCTGGATCGGTCATGCTAGCTGGTTAATATTAACTCTCTCTATTAGAGGCACACAGAAAGTTCCTTCTTTATTTATCTCAATCATCTTTTTTTGTTCTTCTCAATCTTCATTCTAATTGGCAGGCAGATGTTGAACCTGGCTGATTGGTGTTTAGGCAGCGGCTTAACAGCACACACACACACACACACACACACACACACACACACACACACACACACACACACACACACACACACACACACACACACACACACACACACACACACACACACACATACACACACAGAGACAGAGACAGAGACACACATGCACACACACTTGACTCTCCCATGTGACCGGATCGGCCAATGACACACATGTTCGCAACTGGATAAATTTTCAGCTCCAGCAGTTTTTAGGCCGGAACGTAATTACAATTCAGATATTTTCTAATTAAAGTTTTCTAATTAACAGGGAATTAAATGGGCGCAAAGATTAACCCTTTCAGGCATGGCCAGATTCCCTCGGTCCGAGAGAAAAAGGGGTCAATTTAATCTCATTACAGAATCCCGCCTTCAAAAATTGACAGGCGATTCCCCACGCAGTGTTTGTCCTCGCCAGCCTCCCCCTCCACGAGTCCAACCACTGTTTACACATTGATGCTCTCTACACTGAATCCAACCACTGTTTACATTTGGATGTTCTCTACAGTGAAATTGCCATTAGCATTTTTCTTCTCTTCTGACTTTCTGTGGTTTTTTTTATTTTCTCCTTTATCCTCCTCAACTTCTTCTCAGTGTTTCCTCTCTCCTGACCAAGTGAAAAACCTTGGCTAATGGCATTTGAAAAAAAACCGAATTTGTACCATAATCCTGCTACATGCAGTCCTGTTGCAGGCGCGTTGGCGCTTTCCCGGCCCAATTACCTCCCCTGGTTTCAGGGAGCAGGGGAGGCTAATCAGGAATGCACGGCCGAGGCCACTTTGCCTTAAGCGTCAGACCTTGCCTTAAGGTGTGACGTGCAAACAATCAGCAGCTGCTGAGAAGAAGAGAAAAAAACACAGCCACGTCTCTCGGTTGTAATTAACGGTCGGCGCGGAGGCCAACATATTTCTATACAGGTGAGCAAATGGAATTTGATTAGACAAGAGGCAATCCACCAGTATATAGAGTATTGCAGCACCAGGACTTTTTACCATGCATGTATCACTCAGCTTCCTAGCGTGTTGCTTATACGATACATTAATGGTGGTTGAAGGCACAAACTGTCTGATCAAGCTAGATCCTCAGAATCACACATGCCACCAAAGTGACTGTCACCCGACTCCCATTTCACTGGCCAGAAACATACAGATAAATGTACATAATACAAAGCGGCTGGCCTGTGGTAACCCGTAGCCCTGCACACAAAAGGAGCAAGCTAGCGTGCAGCAAAATGTTAACGTGTTTCTTGGCGGCGTTCCAGTCCCCACACCGGTGGCGGAACTATTTGTGTTGGCCAAATAAATGATTAAATAAACAAATGATAAATAACCTGTTGTTGCTCATTACCGCTAACCAATGAATGGCGCTGGTGGATCTTTGCTCGAGGCCGGGCTGTTGTACTGAGCACCAGCCCCCGGTTCTTACCAACAGGCGAGGAAATGGCAGCCCTGCCCATATTCAGCGGAACAGCACTTACTCTCCGGCGCTGCTGCCTTTACATGGAAAATGTGTTGCTTGTTGAATGTTCTGAATAATTGATGATTGAATAATTGAATAATTGCTGGGTGTCGGCCACCTGAGCACTGCACACACGTCACACTCAGATTACATAAAGATGAAAGCTTAGGCTTTTGTTTGACCGTTTACTCAAACCGTTGTTTAAAGCATTACTGTCACCATTGTGCACGTTCCTATGAAGTCGTCCACCCTGCTTTCAGACCCTCTTTCATACAAATGTCTCCATCATATGACCAGACATTACAACTGACTAAACGGTCATCTTCGATAATTAGGAAAATAATAGGTAAGCATAAAACACAAAAAGATTATGAAGCGAGAAACTGAACATAAGGCCAGTTATCTACCATAATGTTCCCTCTTGTGTGTGTAGATTACGATGTCTAATTTCACTCCTGCCACCACTGTCCTGCTTCCAAGCTCTAGTATGACATATCCTCTAGCAGCAGCTCTCCATGTGTCTCTCTGGTGCGTTGGTACTCATGAGCTAGCCTCTTTCTCTCTCTCTCTCTCTCTCTCTCTCTCTCTCTCTCTCTCTCTCTCTCTCTCTCTCTCTCTCTCTCTCTCTCTCTCTCTCTCTCTCTCTCTCTCTCTCTCTCTCTCTCTCTCTCTCTCTCTCTCTCTCTGGGCTCAGGCAGCCTCCCCCTCAGTGCCTGGTAGAGGCGGTAAATTGCCGCTGATGGAAGGTGACATTTTGTCTAAGCCTTGTGAGAGGGGGCGAGGTGATCTCTCTCTCTTCCAGCGCAGAGTGCTCCTAATTGCCTGGTCGCATTTGTGAGCCCAGCTGACAAGCTCGCTCAGATCAATAATTCTTCCTGATACGGACAGGCGAGGGGAGGGGGGGGTATTTGTGCATTGGGCACATACACACAAATACACTAAAACGCAGACATATGCATAGATGCACACACGCACAAATACACACACACACACACACACACACACACACACACACACACACACACACACACACACACACACACACACACACACACACACACACACACACACACACACACACACACACACACACACACACACACACACACACACACACACACACACACACACACACACACACACACACACACACACACACACACACACACACACACACACACACACCGAAACACTGAACTACAATCATAGACACAATGGAACGGAACAGAAACACACTCACACACACACAAACGCACGCACACACACGCACAAACATAGAAACAGATTAGCTCACAGACACACACACACACACACACACACACACACACACACACACACACACACACACACACACACACACACACACACACACACACACACACACACACAAATGCACACAAAAAACACACAAACACACACACACACACACCCCCAGAAACACGCAACCCCAGCGAGAGGCCTGCAACCCTCGCTCGCTAGGCTTAAATGGCGGTGTTTATCCATGATTTCAAGACAAATAGGCAGAGAGCAAGGGAGCATTAAGGGCAGGCACGGTGCCGCTGAAGGCTGAAATAATGGATGACGGGGCCGGCTGAAGACCCAGCACCACTCATTACAGCCCGGTCCGCACAGAGGTGAACCCCTCGGCCAGCTGCACCCCTATATCTGGG
>OLKM01000243.1:192283-194783 GCA_900291075.1 Melanogrammus aeglefinus
GCTTCAGAATTGAATCGTTGACCTCATAATCGGAATCGAATCGAATCGTGAGGTGCCAAGAGACTCCCACCCCTAATACTATTCTCTCTCATTGTTTTTCTCTTTCTCTGTTTTCTCTCTCTCTCTCTCTCTCTCTCTCTCTCTCTCTCTCTCTCTCTCTCTCTCTCTCTCTCTCTCTCTCTCCCTCTCTCACTTTCTCTTTTTCGTTCTCTTTCTCTCTGAGATGGATAAAGGTGGTGTGAGACACAGAAGGAGAGATGGAGAGAGGAGCGAGAGAGAGGGAGACAGACTTAGTCATACAGACACACAGAGTGAGGGAGAGAGAGAGAGACTACCTGCTGACTCCTCTATGATTATAGCGAGGGCACACTGAACTTTACAGCCGACAGGCATTCATTCATCAGCGGCCTTTATCCCAAGAAACTCACCCTCCAAACTAGGAGAACCGCAGAGCCATTCAACTAATTAAAGCGCTGCAGGAACGGGCTCTCCAAGTTAAACAGGACCCCGAGCGTCAGGACAGCGTTGGGGTGGGGGGGGGTGCGCATGGGATCAAAAACAATACCCTGGTTTTGAGTGCTCTTTGACATTTCTCGGGAACTGAGGACCATATGGTGACTGAGTTACTGAGGCGTCCGCCTTTCAACACCGCATGAAAGGAGTGTGTCTCGAGGAGCAGGCGTCAAGTAGTGCAGGCTGTTCCCGACGCCGTCCATTCACAGACCGGGTCCCTGATGATTGGTGCCTGGTGGCCGGTTGTAGGTACGGATGCATTGACCGCTCCTTTAAGCTGGCGGTGAGGGGTTGGACTCTCTGCGGGCTGGGGACCGGGGGGCATGGCACGCCTTCATCTACAGGGGGGGGGGGGTTCACCGGCCTGCGCTGACAGACACTGCTCAGCGGAGCGTGGCGGTGGACGAGGCTGATTGCTGGACTGATGTGAAAGTCAGGCAGGTGGGGCGGTGGCCGTGGGGTCATTAAAGCAGCTCTCTGGGGCCCGCGAGGCCCACGGAGGACGGGGGGTGAGACTAGAAGCCGGGGGCTTTGCCGTGGTTTCAGCACCATGGACAGCGACAAAGCCTCTCTCCTCCCACTGCGCTTTCTCCCTCCTTCTTCCTTCTTCTCGTCTGTATGCCTGCTCCTTCAACCCCCCCACCCTCACCCCTCCTCCTTTTCTCCTTCTCGTTCTTTTCTTCTTCCTCTCGCTCTTCTCCTCATCCCCCTTGTTTCGTCTCTTTTTTCTATCTATCATCCTTCTCCTTTTTCCTCCCCTTCCTCCCCCCTTTTTCTCCCCTTCCTCCGCCTTCTCCCTGCTGCTTCTCATGCTGCATTGTGCAGGCATCTCCTTCCGGGACCAGTGTAGCCACTGGGTTCATGGCAGCCCCACAGTGAGGTCTGTGGGGCTGCGTGTTCCAGGTTCAGCCCACAGTGGGGCCTTTGTGGCCTTCTGGTGCAGCCAACAGAGTGGGCTATAGGGTACGGCCAACAGAGTGGGCTATAGGGTACAGACAACAGAGTGGGCTATAGGGTACAGACAACAGAGTGGGCTATAGGGTACAGACAACAGAGTGGGCTATAGGGTACAGACAACAGAGTGGGCTATAGGGTACAGACAACAGAGTGGGCTATAGGGTACAGACAACAGAGTGGGCTATAGGGTACAGACAACAGAGTGGGCTATAGGGTACAGACAACAGAGTGGGTTATAGGGTACAGACAACAGAGTGGGTTATAGGGTACAGACAACAGAGTGGGCTATAGAGGAGTAACAGACAACAGAGTGGGCTATAGGTACAGACAACAGAGTGGGCTATAAGGGTACAGACAACAGAGTGGGCTATAGGGTACGGCCAACAGAGTGGCTATAGGGTACGGCCAACAGAGTGGGCTATAAGGGTAGCAGACAACCAGAGTGGGTTATAGGGTACAGACAACAGAGTTGGGTTATAGGAGTAAGGACAAAACAGAGTGGGCTATAGCGGTACCGGCCAACAGAGTGGGCTATAGGGTACAGACAACAGAGTGGGTTATAGGTACACAGACAACAGAGTGGGTTATAGGGTACAGCCAACAGAGTGGGTTATAGGGTACAGACAACAGAGTGGGTTATAGGGTACAGACAACAGAGTGGGTTATAGGGTACAGACAACAGAGTGGGTTATAGGGTACAGACAACAGAGTGGGTTATAGGGTACAGACAACAGAGTGTGTTTTGGGGCTATCTGGTGAAGCACAACAGAGTGGGTTATAGGGTACAGACAACAGAGTGGGTTATAGGGTACAGACAACAGAGTGTGTTTTGGGGCTATCTGGTGAAGCCAACAGAGCGGGTTATGCATCATCACTTCCTGCCACTGCTGCAGATCTCCTTCCCACGATCACTTCAATAAGTCATGTGTCCGATCACCTGCGTGTAACCCTGGGGGGCCCCTGATGAGGTCATGGACATGTGTTAATTAAAAGGAAGAGGCGCAAGCGGGGGTGTTGTGGCGGTGGGGAG
>OLKM01000243.1:199783-202380 GCA_900291075.1 Melanogrammus aeglefinus
GCAGTCATTTTAATAGACTTTGGATGTGGTGTGACCGATTCTCTGTGTTTACCAAAGACTTGCGTATCCATGAGGCCGTACAGAAGGCCAGGGTTTCACCCATTTCCACCAGGAAGTGGACACGGTGCCTCTTGCAGACAGATGTAGGACCGGTTAGGGCGGTGTGAATAGGGTGGTGTTTGTTCAAAGCGTTGAAACAAGCTGAACTACAGGCGAGACTGTCCACTTGGTAATTCAAGACTCATTTCTTTTTCATAAAAGCGTTTATTGTGTTTTTCTGAAATTGTCGTGCAACAGTTATAAAGGAATATCATATTTTAATTAACATGTGCAGCTTGGTTTTACATGGATCCGTTGCTAACGCCTATTATAGGGAAGTCGGCTCTAACAACAGTGAAAAAGAATCAGTGGAAATTACCATTTTATTTTTAAACGGAGAACATAATGATTCAGTTCTGTTAGTCTATGCTGTAGACCTGAAAAAAAGGGTTTGGCTGCAAACAGTTAAGAACCGGTGAATTTTTTACTTTGTATTTTTGTAAATATTGATATATGTTTATGAGGAGAAATTTATTCTCGTTTAAACAGATTCAAACTAAATTATGTAAAAGGCTGAAATTGCAATTTACTTAACATAATTAAATTAATTATCCAAGAACATTGGACCGCTCAAAGCATTCAAATATTCTTTATTTAATATGTTAAAATACCTTTTTAATTACTTCAAATGCGGTTCAGTCTGCTAGCAGCGCTGAATGAGGCTTGAGTCTTGCTAGAGTGGCAGAAAATATTTTCAAAATAAAAGTCCCCCCCCCCACTCAATTACATCCAAAAGAAGTGCTAGGGATATAAATGTTTTAGATCACTGGCTGTCTGAGGACTATCAAAAAGGTATCTTTAACTTATTATGTCAAAAAAGAAAATGATTGAATTATATAACAATGCTATTAAAACATAGTTAGAAAGAAAGTGCACCTGTTCTGTATTGCGTTGAGTTAACCAGGACTTATGGTACTCTAAACAGGGTCATTGTCTGAGAATTGCATCCATTACCAGAACCACCGCCAGCACCATCAAAACATCAGAGCAATATGTTTTATGGGGCAATTCATTTGCAGATACATGTGGAAAGTAACCCATGTTAAGTGCATAGTGCCGAATATGCATTAAAGTGAGCCTAGCAAACCGGTTTGAAAAACAGCCCATACGGTTAAGGAATGAGAGACAGAAACAATAATCATTGATATAGAAATCGTAACATGATCGCACAGAATAACATTTACGTGCACCCAGACAAACGTAGACGCACGCTCGGGCACACACACAGTTCAAACACAGGCTCTGTGGGCATCATTCTGTTTTATCTTGCAATGGTAACACACATCCCCGAAGTGCACAAAGACATTAAATATATTGAAACGATGCTCACTAAACATTCATAATAGTAATTCATTTTATTTTGAAAGGATCTCTCTTTGCTCTACCATATATACTATGCATTCTGGTATTGCAGTTGTACTGAAATGTACACCCGCAACCAATCAAACTCTCCAGCCATTGAATTTCCAATTTAACTTCTTCACACTTACCTCTTTTGCTACCTACTTTGAAAAGACACACAGACCCATACACACACACTCACACAAACACAAACACACACTCACACACACACACACACACACACACACACACACACACACACACACACACACAACACACACACACACATACACACACACACACACACACACACACACACACACACACACACACACACACACACACACACACACACACACACACACACACACACACACACGCATACACTGAATCCTTTGGAGAACTCTTAAATCTATGTCTCTACGGTCTTATCAGTGGCCCCACATTGCATTTTCAAGAGCGTGGCCATTTTGAACAAGCCTGTCTCCTACAGTTTGCACCATTGTAAATAGTGCTGAGATAAAACATTGTATTCTCTGTTTATCTCTCTCTCTCTCTCTCTCTCTCTCTCTCTCTCTCTCTCTCTCTCTCTCTCTCTCTCTCTCTCTCTCTCTCTCTCTCTCTCTCTCTCTCTCTCTCTCTCTCTCTCTCTCTCTCTCTCTCTCTCGCCCTTCCTTCCTTTTCTCTCGCCCTCCTTCCCTCACCCTCTCTCTCCTTCCCTCACCCTCTCTCTCCTCCCCTCAATGTCTCTCTCTCCTCCCCTCACTGTCTCTCTCTCCTCCCCTCACTGTCTCTCTCTCTCCCTCTGAAGCCGGGCCGCAGTAAAAGCTGTGTGGACAGTGAGGCAGGCAGGACCTGTTTGTGTGCTGTGTGTGTTTCGTTTCATTGGCTGATTGGTCGTGTGGTGCCGCCGCTATGCAGTGGAGCTCTTGGCTGTGTTGGGTTGGATGAGTGTATTGTGGCCTTGGTGGTGACGGTGGTGACGGTGATGACGGTGGTGGTGACGGTGGTGGTGACGGTGGTGACGGTGGTGACGGTGGTGACGGTGATGACGGTGGTGGTGACGGTGATGACGGTGGTGGTGACGGTGGTGGTGACGGTGGTGACGGTGGTGGTGACGGTGGTGGTGGTGGTGACGGTGATGACGGTGGTGGTGA